>MU399528.1:0-267130 GCA_022578845.1 Hypoxylon cercidicola
CCCCCCCCCCCCCCCCCCCCCCCCCCCCCCCCCCCCCCCCCCCCCCCCCCCCCCCCCCCCCCCCCCCCCCCCCCCCCCCCCCCCCCCCCCCCCCAGCAGTAGGAAAAAAAGAAGCTAGAAAAGGTGAGGTGCCGGGGGTGGTGTTGCGTAAAAAAAGTAAATGCTCCGTAACGGGGGCGTTTTCCCACGATCCTAACTTGACGGACCGATGGATTTGACGATGCGTCATGCAGCGTGACGAGAGAATAGAGGGCAGGGGATGGGAAAGGCTTGCCAGGGCTGCGGAAAATTCCTCAGTCTGTTCTTATTAGCAAGCAATCTAGAGCAGGAATCGAAATACTACGTCCTGTACATGAACATTTCACGAGCGAATACTTATTGTTTTGATGGACAACTTCATTTCGCGCGTGCTGCCGGGCTTGCGTTCTGGTACGAAGGATGCGGAACTTGGCAGGGGAACAACCAACTGACTTGAGGTTTCTGACGTAGCAGTTGGATTTCGCGAACGTTTCGATAATAAAAAAAGAAGCCAACAACAAGAAGACAGGGGGTGGGTTGGTTATATGTGACAAGTCACAAATCACAAAAGACTCGTGGGAAAAACAAAAGAACCCTGCGACGATCAGGTCAAAAAGTTTACTTTTTTTCTTCCTTATCGTATGCATCTGTTCGCCTTGCTATTCTCATCCATCCCCTGTGCCGTTAACCGTCAACCCCCTCCTAACAGCGAGGCGGCTCCTTACATGCATGTGAAGTAGGAGGATGTATGCGTGTAGATAGGAGGTAGGTTAGGTAAATTGATATCCGGTTGCACCAACGGGGCTTCATTTCTCGTTTCCTTGCTCCCTCCCCCCTTGAATCCTTCGGCCCCCAAACCAAGCCAAACCCGGCACCAACACATTGCGGTTGGCACCTGGTTCGTTGCCAACCTCCCCGGGTATCATAACGTCGTCATCTGAATGATTGAAGCTTTGTGTAAAAAATTTTTATTGCGCAAATGAATTGCCTACCCATGTCTCCCCCTTGCGCCGTATGTAGAAACCACAGACCCGGCTCCTCCGAGCAGGGTCAGGTAGAACGAAGATAGTGTAACACAGGTTAAACATCAGTAAGTTACAACCAGAAAAGCAGCAGCGGGCCTAGACACCCGACGCCGACGCCGGCGAGGAGCCAGTCCCGGCAGCGTGGTATCGACGCCGCGCCGTTCTCCTTGTCGGGCGACCCCGTAGCCGTCGGCACCGTCATGGCGGCGTTGTTGTTGCCGCCGCTGCTGCCGCCGCCGGGTATGATAGTCGTAGTCGTCGCGTAGGGGTACGCGCCGCCGAGGGTCCACGTCGACATGCCGACG
This sequence comes from Hypoxylon cercidicola, assembly GCA_022578845.1. Lineage (NCBI taxonomy): Eukaryota > Fungi > Ascomycota > Sordariomycetes > Xylariales > Hypoxylaceae > Hypoxylon > Hypoxylon cercidicola. The sequence continues at coordinate 1,349 of MU399528.1, forward strand.
CCCTTGGGCCCGATGGTCAGGGTGTGGCCGCCGATGATCGTGGTTACCGCCGTCGACGCGCCGAGGCCGACGTGGAACGTCTTCCCGCCGATCTCCACCGCCGTCAGGCCCATCTGCGTGATCGTCGCGCCGCCTACGATCTCGTACTTGGTGGCGGAGGGAGCTGCCGTTACGCCCCCTACAAGCGTGTCGCGGATAACAACACCCGTCGGCGCGATGAGAACGGTCTCTCCGTCGATGACTGTCGTGATCGTGCTGCTGGCGCCGTGACCGTAGGTAATGGTGGTTCCCTCGACGACGACCACATCCGTTCCGATGGCCGTGATCAGCTCCCCCCCCATCACGGCCGTCTGCGTCGGCCCCGATCCCGCCGCGGCGTGAAGAGTCTGGCTAGGGAAGACGATCCCCGCGGGCCCGAACGTTATCGTCTGACCCCTGACTACTGCGACCGTGGACGTGGATTCGATGGTGAAGACCGTGCCGTCTATAGTAGCGACTGACGGCCCATATACAACTCCTATACCTCCGACGGTGGTCGTGATTGGTGTGGGAGCAGGGATGAGTGTAGGAATGAGAGTGGGAATGGGAGTAAGATTGGGGGTAAGATTGAAAGTAGGAATGGGAGTAGGGATAGGTGCAGCCACATCCCCTACGCCGGAGGGTGACCGGGTGATAGTGACGCCGGCCCCAATCACCCTTGACGGCTCGATCACGAAGGTGTTGCTCCCCACGACTACAGTAGATGTCTGCTGGGACGGATTGTCGGTAAAGGTGTGGTCATCGATTACCACTTCGCCGGGCTGAGCAATCACGGTTATCGGAGCCCCGCCTGCGTAGTTATTACCACCGGTAGACGGAGTTGGAGACTGTGGAGTCGGCGATGATTTAGCTGACTCGACATCGGTCGTAAGCATGCCGTAGTCAGGGGTGGCTATATTGTTATCTCCGATTCCAATCGTGTCGTGGCTAGGTGGATCGGCCGGTTCACCGCCGTAGCTAGGTGGCGTCTCGGTTGGAAACACGACAGCTGGGTTCTTGTCCGTCGTAGTAAAGGTAACAGTCTCCGTTGTTGGACTTGGGCCAGGGATGAGGCCGTTTGCTGTGGTGGTCGTATGGATGAATGTGCAAGTCTGGCCGGTGCTGTCGCAAAAGGTGATTGTGAACCGACCGGTTGGGGTCTCTTTGGGAGTACATGGTACTGGAAGGCTTATAGACGGGTAAGGGGGTGTATAGTCAGCTGGATCTCCGGACCAGGTCGTAGTCGAAGTATAGGTGATGGAGTACGAAGTGACGACGACTCGGCCGTCGCCCCGCGCCGGGCACTCGCTCGGGGTAGCAGTGACAACTATGGACGAGCTAGAGGTCTTTGATGGAGGTATAGTTATTGTGGATGAGGGCGATGGCGAGGCAATCGAGGTAGTGTTCCAACCCCATGGCCTCGAAGTCCCATTGGAAGCAAACGATGAAGTCGTCGGGGGTAAGTAGGTTATAACGCTTGCGTCGCTAGTCACGCCTGGTTGGATAAAGACTCTAGAGGTACTAGAAGTAATCCTTATCGGGGTTGTCGTGGGCAATGTCAGCGTCGGTCTCCGGACTGTCGTGATGGTCCCCAAGTTGAATAAAGTCCACCAAGTATCAGATGTCGATGAAATAAGCCCGTCCCCGGATGATTCCTCGACAATAGACGCATCATTGGTAGATAATGTAGTAGTCGGGTCCGAAATGGCATCTATAGATCCATGATATACCTCTGAGCTCAGTGCTGTGAGACTAGGGGCCAGTATATCAAGCGAGCTGGTTATTACCACCGTTACCGAATCATTGCGGGCTGGTATCCTCCTATTAAAACGACCAGGGCGGTACTCTATTATTTAGTTAACATTACGGATACTTGAAAGGTTAGTGAGGTCAACTAACCAGCGCCGACTAATTCCACGGCTTGACTTAGGGAGGCCACAACACAGAGCAGTGTCAGTATGACAAAGAGCATTGCGTGCCCAGAACGCAGAACGAGTACGATTGTTAGCCCAATCTCTCACCCTCTGCCTACATGGGCCTGTCCGCTTGGGGAGGGAGCCAGCGTCTCGGTTTTACATCTGGAGGGAATTCGATATGGTTTTATTAAACGACACATCACGTGTAGTATAGAACCGAGCCAAGACGCAAGCAATATCCCCAGACATATTGGCGGCGAAGACGGCCGAGCCTCTACGTTTTATGTGAAGCGCCATGGCTCGGGCCTGTTAACTGGAACGAGGAGGAACCTTCAATGGCAGAAATCGAGACGAACTAGGACCTGTCGGTAAATGACATTCAAGTACCGTAACGAGTCGGAAACACAGACACGGGACGTTTGGTGGTGAGTGGCCGCAAGAATATGAAATTGATTTGCACCGTTTTGGGTCTAAGTAGTGGGTCGATTCATTTGGGATGCCGCCTAATAAGGGGGAAAAATGCATATCCCCGGAAAAGAAGATGCCTATACCACATAAGCAATATAAAGCTCTCGAAAGAGCTTGTGTCGTACGGACGAAGGCCCATGCATTATATTGTCTAGCAATGTCGATCTGATAACTCTGATCCGTAGGTTATAAGCTCTATAGTCGATCGTCTTGTTCCGTTGGGCCTTTGGCTGAAAAGTCGTAGTTGATTAGGAACTGCTGAGAGACAATGCTAGAGTCTCGGCTGCGACTCCATGGGGAAACTGCTCATGGGAGTGCGGAGATCTAGACGTCTGACTGGCGAGGTAATGAGAAGGAGTGACGATCATTTAAATTGCCGGTTGAAGGCCAGATTGTGGGTGAGTTGGTACCGTCCACAAGGAACTACTACCTTCGGAGGTCAATACCGTATACGACTTACAGTAACTATAATCTAATTCCACTGTTATTTTACAGTATGAGCATGATATACTTACCTCAGCTGCCTCGACCAGACCATCGGGAGCATCTTAGCTTTGGCACTCGAGCTCGAGCTGGAATGGAATGACTTTGAGACCTGCTGACGTCTCGTATAGTCGTATAGCGGGCGGCGATGTTGTCAGAATCTGATATTAAATACCCCGGCAGCAGTGAAAGAGTTTTTACGGGCTCGATGACGCAAGCGTGTAGATAGGATCGCCATGAGGTTATTTGTCAATCTGATAGTTTCGAGCAAGGCTGCCCTTGTGGCTAAGCCCTATGGGATTCTGATCAGGTAACTGAGTTAGGTAATGAGCGCCAGGAGTTGGTTAGAGCACGGCGCGAAAATCGCAATTCCTACTACCAACTACGTAACAGTAGCTGCGTAGTAGCACACTCGATCGTACAGATTGGTAGGCCAAGGAATCCTCCCGCATTCCTCTCGGGATTCGATACGTATTTCAAGTCAAATCTCCCTGATGGCGGTTCATGCATCTGAACTGGCTGCTGCGACTGGCGGTTTACAAAGAAAAAGAGGTTGAGCATGGCCATAGGATCCATATTCTAAAAGAACAGGTTGGCGATCTGGAAGTCCGAGCAACCTAACGTGATGATACCCATTGGAATGTAAAAGATTGGGATGAAAAAGGACATCAAGGATATTGAATTTACAAATGCTGGTCTAGTTCCAGTGGGACGCATGTACCGAAAAGACCACGTTCTAGGGACATGGCCCCCTAGAATCCCGGACAGGTACCTCCGGTCTTAGAGCAGTTGAAGCAGGTAAGTGCATAGAAGGAGCTTGGGGTGTGAGCCAGACACCCTGACGCCCTAGAGCTAGGCAGATTCGGATAGGTACCTATTATTCATCATATCGGACACCCCAACCCTACTGATCTCAAACATCGCTCAATTCCCTCGATTCCTTCAAGTCGTCATAGGTTGTTGACCTTAGGAATTTATATACATAATATACCTGGTATAGTTCTCGCAACCTCTTTTCTTTCTTCAATGGTTGATGACGTCAAACACCAAACCAAACGAGACGAGATCAGATCAGATCAAACCTAATAAGTATGCTGCTTTCTAGGCGGCGCAATTCCTAGGCGCGAGCGTAAACATGAGCGTACATACGCGTACAGCATTCCGGTACACGTCGGCTCGGTAAGATGCTTATCGGCAGAAAAGGCTTCGTCGCCTTTACCCAGGCATTGTTCAATTTACCAAGTTTTAACCGTTTTCGGCCACAGCCCAGCCTCTCATGCAGTGATCATCAGATACCCAAGCCCGCTAAGTCGCTAAGTCGCTGTGCCATTCACTGCCCTGTTAGGTAATACAAAGCGAAAGCGCCAGGGCGTAGGACTGCCGAAGAGCAATGGGCACAAGGACCGGCCTACTTGGCTATCTCCAGCTAACGAGCCGGTGGACCCAACGATGCCTAGCCGTAGTCCTGTAACGGACTTGAAGTACGACTAGACCTGCACTGCCGTCACAGCCAAAAAGTCCCAGCCGTCCCCAATCAGTTAACGCTCTGTACGGTTCCAGTCCGTTGGGGTTTTAGCTGCCGGGAACTAATATCGCGACACTGCCGTCGTAAGGAAGACTGGGGAACACTAGGCCGAGAAGCCACGCGAGATAGTGAAAGTGACAAAACACAGAACCGATACCGAAGCCACTTCCGTCTCCGCCTCTCTCCTGCATACCTACATAGCCAGTCAGCCTGTTAGCTAGCCACTGTAATATACGCGATAACACGTATCCCGCGTACTTACAGGCGTCATACCACCACTAACCACGTCTATGCAGACTGATCCCCTAATACGCCCAAAAGGGTCACGTCTAATTACTCCCTACAGCGGAGGGTTGCTATTGGGTAACTGGTAGGCTGCCAACTATCCCAGGTCTGGTCAGAGTTCTCCATGTTCCATATCATGCAGGTAGTAGCGTGGCCCTACCCCTGATAGGAATCCCCGTCGCCTCCACTGACAAGACCATGTTGACTTGCATTTTAGCCACAAGGTATGCATCCTGGCAGCCTGGCTCGCTTAGCCCTGTCCTTCGCAAATCAGTACGTACTACGCGGTAGGATAGCACGCTCCGTCGATCTGTGCTGGGCGTGGGCAGGACATGGGATGGCATGGACCAAAGCAGGCGTGGCATTGGGCGGCGCATGTAAAAACTGTTCATTAGATGTGCCCCGGCAGATCCCGCCATTGACGGAAATCCGCCTTGACTATATGATTTTGTCTGCTGTCCTCTCTTCTTGCAACCAACCTGCTCCAGACCCAGTTCGACAGTATTGAAGTCGTCGATTCGACTCCAGTCACATTAGCAGCAGCTCGAAAATATTCACGATCACGCGGAGCCGTGCATAGTCTTGATATTTGATGGATTTGGATCGAAATTACGCCGACCTCACTACCAGCCCCATGAAGCTTGGGAAGGAAAATAGCTGGTGACCGTGCGCGTCTCCTGTACGACAGCTACGTTGGTGCGACCGGCCGGACAATGTTGACGCAATTCGTCGCGATCATCGTCGGCACGCTGCTGGTACCCGATTTAGTAAATGCCGACGACCTTAGCGCTCTATGGATCGAACCGTCTCTGCAATGGCACGTCAACCCGATATGGATATGAGACGGACAAGATATTAATTGTGATTTAGGTATGGCATTGATGGCAATTGGTCCTCGATTGGGCTGTTTGTGGGAGAGCCAGCCCAAGAGATCGACGTTACCGTGAGCACGAGCCTGTCTGAGTTATGGGTTGTTGAGACCGGTGGCTGTAGTCCGAGTAAGTGTACAAAGCAGTCCGGGGATCTGAGACAGCGTACTAACATGTCTCAATAAGATGCGCTCTGCACCTCCGCTCGGGGTGGCGTTTACGACACCAGCGCCTCCGGAAGTTGGTCGCCGCTCGGTGCGTGGCAGCTCGGGTTAGAGTATCTCGGGATCGGAGGCAATGGCGACTACGGAATGGAAACGGTCGTCGTATACGACAGCGTACGGCGTTGGCAGACGTCTTTCAACAAGCAACTCGTGGCTGGCATCAATGAGACGGGCTATTATACTGGATTCTTCGGCCTAGGCATCACGCCGGGTCGCTTTGATGATGCCGTTGTCCAGAGCCCGATCGCCGCGTTAGTTGAGCAATCTGGTGTTATTCCAAGCCATAGCTATGGCTACACGGCTGGTGCATATTATGGTAAGTCCAATGAATAAAGCTACGGCCAGAGAAACATTTCCTAACTCCAGTAGGTGGCGAGCGAGGGACCCCATTGTCTCTGACTCTGGGTGGCTACGATGCCAATCGCTTCGAACCCCACGATATCAACTTTAGCCTCAATGCGAGCTCGAGGCAGCCCGAGGTGCTTGTGAGAGCCATCACCGCCTCGGTGTCTGATGTTGACAAAGCTCCAACTGAGTGGTCAACCTCTTCAACCCCGTTGTTATCCTTCGACGAATCCGTGACAGCTTTGCTTGACAGTTCCACTCCTTACCTTTGGCTGCCACCAACAATATGTGACCGCTTCGCTGAGAGTTTTAACCTGACGTGGAATGAGACATTTGGGCTATATTTGTTCTCGGATAATGATATCCTAGACAGATACCGTTCGTCTCCAGACCTCTCATTCACTTTCACGTTGTCAAGTGAGGACAATCGTGACAACTTTGGGCAGCCTCTTAACGTTGCAGGAATTGTGAACATCACAATCTCTGCGAATGCCTTCATTCAAAATCTCCGCTATCCATTTATGAACCTGATCGAATACGGCGCGCCGGCTGTGCCCTACTTCCCGTTGAAGCGGACCGAAAGTGGTAACCGAGTCATCATTGGCAGAAGCTTCTTTCAGGAAGCCTACTTAATTACGAATTATGAGACGAGTACTTTCTCGGTTCATAAAGCTAAATTCCCGGAGAAGCCACTTCGGGATACTTCTATCCAAACTATAGCAGCTTACGATCGCAGTCCGTACCCTGGACCACCTCCACGGCCTGATAATGGTGGAGGGAGTCTTACCCAGCCGCAAATTGTCGGTATGGTGATAGGGATTTGCTGCATAGGCATAGCGGCTATTGTTACGTTTTGCCTTTTGCGACGGAGAAGGAGAAAGCAGCGGGCAACGGAGGCAGCGGAAAATACTGAAGAGAACTTCAAGGACAAGGCCTCCACAATGGAAATATCCCCTCCTACGACTCCCGTGGCTCGCATGGTCTCGAAGATGTCGAAGAATTGCCCGGTTAAAAAGGCCAAGGCCATGAGGGGAATTAGCCGCGAGGAACGCGAAGACAATAAAGAGCTTGAGGTATATGAATTCGCCGCGGATCAAAGCCACGAACGTTACGAACTACCAGCTCCGGGGCCCGTGGAGCTAGATAATACCATGATCAAGGAGGTGATGGATACTAGCAAAAAGGGGGCGCGTCGGACAAGCGGCTACGAGTTTGCGAAACGACAACTGGAGCGACAGAAGAAAGGATTGAAGCCTGAATATACCCCACGTGTCGTAGAGGCACCGGTCAGGACATATCATAGTGTTAGCCCGACGGATGTTAGTCCGACGTCGCAGCAGTACGGACTCTCGAATCATACCCTCGAGACGCCATCTCCAACATCTAGCCCAACGTATGATACTCTGAGCAACACAATCCCGTCACCGTTGAGTTCTCAGAGCGACTGGACAAACAGAGTACCAGAGTTTTACTCTCCTATGGGATTCGTTCCTACTCAAACTCTCTCGCACTCAACCTCGAATCCGAACCTTACTTATGCGCCATCATCACCATCATCGCCATCATCACTGAGCAGTCCCGGAACTCATTCGCTCGCTCGCTCCGCCTCAACTACCGGCTTTATGACGTCGCATATTCCACTCGCTCCGCCTCCCGCTTCGGTCCAAAGAGCACCAATTGACGCATCTCGGGTGATCTGTCTCGGGCCATTGCCGGACAATGTTCGCTTACCGAATCAGCCCCCTCGCCAACAGTCAATACCCGAGTCGATACCTGAGTCCGTACCTGGGGTCCTCCACCTTGATGGACAGGCAATTGCGTATCCCCCTTTGCCTCCCATCCCATCCAACGACGAATATTCCCGCCGTGCGTCTCGCCGCGTATCTACGGCCGATACGTTAGGAAGCAACTACACGGTCGAGGAGGAGGCACAGCTGGCAGCGGTGCGTGAGGCGGTAAACACCTTCGGCCGCATAGACGGAGACGATCTTATACACATACCGCAGCCGGCCTTGAAACGATACAGCTGGGAGGAGCAATAATTATTTACTACCTCCTTATGGCGCCTCGAAAGATTTCATCATATTAATCACTTGGATCGACCTTTTGCTTGACGCAGCATTTTTTTCTTTTATTCGACTATTCCCCCCTGCTTTTTTTGGTTTTTTTTTTGTTCGGGATACCCATGGTTACATCTATATCCCAGCAACGGAGTTTTGGGCGCGCACTAGGGATCTTTGATTTTCTACGTATTGACGGGCGCATGTTTGACGAAAGGGGCACGGGCGTGGTTTTTTTCTCCCCTGCGCATTGGAAAGGCGTTGGGATTTGAACCTTTTTGAGTCCCAGCAACGGCTGGCAGTGTCGACAGGACAGGATAGAACACTAAGCTGTTTGTGAACTGGCGCGTGCAGACGAGGAGAGGATAAAGATTCCGGCTTCATGGCAACCCTTAAAAACGACTTTTACGGGTATATTGACGTATTTAGTGGTGGAATGTGGGAGCATCCTAGGTGTGGTGGCGCCAATACCGCAACGAAGAGGTGTTGAGATGCCCAGGCGTTACGCTAGGTGTAGATAGTTGGCTGTGCCTAGATGCCGAGCTAGATATGTAGAAATGGAGTAAAATTTTAGAGATCTCTCTTCAAACCTAGGACCGTACATCCCTGACAGTTGCCATGATTCGTCCCGTGATCTTCGAATTAAGTGCTTGTCCTTTACCTGCTTATAGGGGCCTTTATGCATATGCACTAGCTCGGCCCGCAGGCGGCTTCTTGACTCATTCTCGTTACGGTTTTTAACAATCCGAGACAAAAGCTGCCCTATATTGGAGGATGATATGATCAACACACATTCTTCTTACATTACGATCTATTGCTCAATATCTAAGAATACCCGAGACCAATGTTAGGACGACAAAGAATTTCCTCATCGCCACGTTGACGAAACCCAGACTGCGGTAATTCGCCATCTTTGCTACTCGCGTGTTAGAGGCTGCTGCACCTTTCCCTCAAAGTCAGTGCAGAGCCAGTTGAGAGATCAGACGATACAATATACGCGAAAGACGTGACGGACTCGGTGTCTCAACTACGGTGGCTAACTTGTTTGGAAGTAATACTCTTTAAAATTCTATATTAGATAGGTAGACAAGCTTAAGGGAAGTTTGAAAGTCATGGTATGTATTGAAGGTATATAGCATATAGCATAAATCTAGGGGTAAGGGGAGCGAAATCCGTCTATACGCTGGCCGGTCCCGGCAGTAGGTCCGGAAGCTCAAGCAGGATAGGGGAGTTAAAATACTAATGATACGTAGGTAGGTCAATGGAAAAACAGCAAGGCCAAGTACTAATATCTGCATCTGAACCTCGCCTCGATGTTATTATGATGCCTTTATAGCACATGTAGTTCAGTATTGTAAAGGCTAGAGCGGCGACACTCACTCTTGATACAATAGATATGATCGCAGGACGAGGTACCTGGCTGAGCCTGCTGACTACATGGTCAGGCCAGTAGATATACTCCGGTGCTCGTGTGAATGTATTATGCGTAATAACATTTATCACATTTACATCTAAGGAACCCCCGCATACTGGGTTCCCGTTTGCCTATCGGAAGCAAAATTACTAGGCTATCACCAGACCTCCTCCCATATCGGTGTATTTGCGCGTAGCAACTTCTTGGCCCTCTCGCGGTCGGGAGCGAGCTTTCCTATGACCATAGCATCGTACAGAGCCGTCCGTACGGCCTCCGGCATCTTTCCCGAGCTCCCGCATATGTAGACGCACGCGCCCTTCTGGAGGTACTCGCAGACTAGGGTAGCCTGCTCGCGGATGCGGTCCTGCACGTAGATCTTCTCCTTCTGGTCTCGGGAAAAGGCCGTGAAGACCTGAACTCCCAGCCTGTCCCATTCGTCCTTGAAGTAGAAGTCGGCGTCCCGATTCCGGCCGCCATAGAAGAGCACGGCGTCCCCGGAGCGCACGTCTTGGTGACGGTCCCAGAGATGGGCACGTATCGGTGCGATGCCAGTGCCCGGGCCGATTGCCAATAACGGTCTGAGAGAGAAGCTAGCATGAAGGCCATTATATTCTTTGTGGCCGAAGTTGATAATCGTACCAACATTGAGGGATGAGATGTATCGAGAACACAGTCCCTGCCGCGTCTTTCGCAGTACTGTCTTGTACTTCACCAACGCCACTAAGAGTTCAACTCGCGTGAAATCCGAATCTGGGGATTCGGTCTTGACCAGTCCGCCTCCGCTCGCGGCGCTGTATTCGCGACCTCGTATGACGGGGAAGATGGACGGAACGTGCTGGTAGGGGATCTTGACTGAAGGAAAGTCATGTAAGACCTCCAGGATAGATCGGCGTGGCCGAGATGTGTAGTCGTAAAACTCGTCCGAAAGACCGGGATTTGCGAATTCTTGGAGTCGTTCCCTATGCATAGGATCATCCGTGTAGAAAGCAATGTCCTCGAAGAATATACGCTTTGGGATGGCGGTGATGTCATAGTTATGGAGGAGCAGTTGTCGTAAGGTAGAACGATGGAGCGGGAAGCAGTTCTTGGGCTTTGAATAAAGCTCGTCTTGTTGCGAGGCGCGATGCTCGAAGGGCAAATCGGCAACTTCTTCCCAACCCATGAGTTCGATCAGCCCTTGCACATCCTGCGGGAAATTCTTGGGATATATGACCATGGCATCCCCAGGCATGTAGCAAAATATGTCAAACTTATCGTTTCTCGAGGACCTTGGCCGTGTCATGACGTCAAATACTAGATGGCGAACGTCCTGCCAGTGGGTGCTAGGAGTGACGCGACGGTTTTCTCGCAGAACGGCCTTCCAGCTGTCAGGTATTGGGAGTGTGTTTGGGGGAGGAAGGGCTTCCTTGACGTTGCTCGAGTCGTCTAGAGAATATTTGGAGGGATGATCTCTCAGCACATTGGGACGGTCTAGAATATCTATTCCTCTTGGATATTGCCTGGCTGTATTCTCTGATAAGCGAGCATGATAGGTGTTGCTGTTGATGGACATTCTCTCTTCTTGTAAAGCTCTGTCCAATTCCTCCGGGTCAGGTGTATCGACGTGACTAAAGAGAGCCGCAGTTCTGTCTAGTATCGGTTTCTGACTCGCGGCGTTGCTAGCTGAGGTAGCACTGGTAGGGGTTAGGCCAGTATCATCTGAGTTCTCACCTAGCTGCTCGTCGCGATCAGGCATTGGATCATCTACAGGGTCCATATTGTCTGCCAGTTCTATCGTGAACTTGGGCGGAAGCTGCACATCTAGGGGTATAGGTGATAAGCCCTCCGGTAGAGGATACTCCCTCAGGAGATGGCTGCGAAGGCTCTGTGCCCAGGGCAGAAAAGTGCCGTCGATGCTATTAGGCATTATTAGCTCAGAACTGCATTTAGGTAAATGGCCAAGAATGCCTAGGAAGGGAAAGAAAAGACGTAGCAGATGTATCGAAACAGAGGAGACAAAATAGATTACTTACCCGTCTTCGTGACGTTCGTCAGCCTCCCCGCGTGGGTAGAACTCGGTCGCGCCTAGCTGCTCGAGGCGTTTGTGAAGCTTCCTTGCGGCCCAGTTGTACCTGTAGACAAAAAAGGATCAGTTACGAGCTGCACGGGTAACAATGATGTCAGTGGAGGAATAGGAAATTGCACGCGTACTTGGAATATGAACTGTCGCCGAGACCAAAGGTGGTGAAGTTGACAGACTGGAGGCAGGTGGGTGGTAGTCGTTTGCGAAGGAGACTTTTCCAGAACTTGAGGGCGTTTTGGGGGATCTCGCCTTGACCGGTGGTAGAAATGACGAAGATGGTCAGAGGGTATCGTGGTAGAATGTTCTAAATAAGGCAGGTCTTGTTACCAGGTGGCCGTTGTTGCCCCGAGGACGCGTAGGTATAAAAACAGAAAGCGTGGGCTGAGAGGTCAGAAGCAAGATGCAGGACGCCGGATGCAAGATGTAAGAGGCAAGAGGCAAGAGGCTTTGCAATTAAACGACTTATATCTTGGATAAATTTTTTATCTAGAGCGGGTTGATGCATTGTCCCCGTGCACATTTGAAAGAGACAATTTAAACAGACCATAAACCAAGAGAAGTCAACTAGACTAGCACTCGACTTACAAGTTCGACATCGTTCATCTCGCAGGTCAACGTCTTGAAATGTAGCCTTTCGACAACCCTCTCGAGGTTTCCAGCCAAATCTTGGCTATTCCCGGTCTCGGAGCCGTATATAATGAGCATGCGTCTATTTGCAAATACATCTTCATCTCCGCCGTTGGTAGCGTTGGTAGAGTCATGGTTATGCTCTGTGGTCATACTGAATACAGGTGAAAAAAAGGGTAGAAAGAGAACAAGAGAAATGCACAAGGAGCAAACAAACAAGGGTTTAATCACGGACTCGAGATGAGATTGATAAGATAAGACTGTCTAGGGTCGTCTATAAAAGCTGGGAATTATGTCATAGTGTTCTACGGTTCCAACCTCATACCCACTAGCATACATCTTATGTAAGTGTGTCTAAGCTTACATACACTACAATGAGTATTTACGGTGAACCCAGCTGGACAGTCAGACAGCTGAGATCTAAACGAGTTCAAAGACAAAACACGGCGGGGCGTGAGTGGTGAAAAATACTGTGTCGAGTATCCACTTGTTAAAAGCCGCGATCGCTCCCAACCGAATCACTAAGACAACTTTAACTGTCTCGGCTATTCAGATGCGCGGGGTGGACAAGGCCTTAAGCCTTAAGAACTTGGGAAGGCCAGTAACGATAACTATAACCTATATCTGTGTTTCATAGGGCATAGCTTTTTATCTTCCACCTCTGTTATATACCTAGGTAATAGATAGAGTTATTGGTACCTTAGGAGGTACCAGGTAGGTATGATTAGATAAAACCCACAGGACAACTGTCAGAGCTAAATGATGGATATAGCGGATCGACTACCAAGTCAATATCTTGGGTTTTCACCATTAGGCATGGCACTAAATGGAGATAGGCCAGTTATGAGCAATTGTACGTGACTCATCAGGCACTCGTCCGTGCCTGTGCGTGGCACGATCGTCAAAACTTGGGGATGCTCTTATTAGTTGGTCATAAATACAACACCAAAGCTATCAGGCGATTTGATGACAAGAATAATCATCATATTTCTGGAGCCGAGGCTGCAGAGTAACGTTGGATGATCTCTTGGTGGTCTGCATTCCGGTGCTTTGGTAAGGCTGCTCGTTTGGCTATACCATATGCACGTAACAGGAGCTAGGAAGCTAGCAAGCTAGCTACCTTACCCAGAGCCTAAGACATTCGGCAAACCCATGTGGACCAAAATTCGATAAGTCTGCTTACTGCCTAGTGCTTCCCTCAGCGGAACCAAGTCGGTGAGTATGTAGATACCTGGTAACGCTTTGACTGACCGCTATGAAGTTGATGAGTACAGAGGGTGCAATTTAGTTTAGTAGAGCCTCAAGATATTAACCAATCTGAAGGTTTCGATTTTGGTAGACTAATGCCCTTTCGAGGTGCTGCACGTAAGGGGCGAAAATAGGGGGTTTGAACGGCTCCCATTATTTTCACGTTGAAGTAGGGGGTGTCGACGTAGCAGAGTGGTCACGGCGTGTTTTTAGGAATGTCCCTGTCCCTGTTAAGCTTGCATCACCCTCGCTCAGTGGCTCAGGCTTGATCGTCAGAACCCCCCGGAAACAAAAGTTTCTTTCAAAGCTTCCAGAATGTCGACCGACTCGTCCAAGCTCTCAGCTCTCAGCTCTCCATTATGAAAGAAAGTCCCAACATTAAGGGGACGAGTCTGGGTGACAACGTGACTCGTCAACCCCTTTCCGTGGCAAACCATGTGGCCATGCGCAATTGACGAACCATGTCGGACGGTCCCTGAATGCAAATGCAACTTTCTTTTTTTCCTCAGCTGGCAGGTGCATATTAGCCAGCATTGAGATGGCGTAATTTGCTGTTTTCAATGCATCGAATTTTCTGCGGCGGATCCAATTTCGATAAACCCACGTTATTTATATATGTCCCTTTTCGCCCCCAGGTGCAACGATTTGGATGTTAGGTAGGTACATAGAAATTAGACCCCTCCCTATTCCGATACCCATTTATACAACATGCATGTGCATATAATCTGTATTTTAAGAGAGGTACCTATTCATATATCAGGTATCTTGGAAAGGTTGCATGATGGGAAAGCAGCATTCGGAGATGCCTTTGGTGTCACAGATCTAAAGAGAAGGTCCATGTTAATATGTGAACGAGAAATAGCACAGTACAAAGCATGTACGAAAGATGAAATCTCCGGAATGCTGTACCTATCCTTGTAGATGAATGAACAATATTGACTAACATTGATTCAATGTAATGCGAGGCAATACACACGTACGAAAGATTAACAATAGATGCTAGGAGCATGGGTTATGAACAAAAACAAACCTCCACAATGGTCATATTATAGGTTGTTTTTTCTTTTCTAGATACCTACCTCCTTGAGGTCTGCCTCGCTGTATAAATCGCCCATCATTTGCCCCCCGTGAATACCTACATCCTAAGGTGACTAGGACTTTTTAAAAGAGTGAAGGCAATAGCTACAAGATTAGAATTCACTAGAAGCAGATCCGCTATTTCTTTCTTTACATAGTACATAGATCTAAATCTGACCAAGGTAACGTGCTTTCCTCACTTTGCCATCTTCCGCCTTTTTGACATTCGCATTCGCCTCCGGTACCACATCGCCGTTTTTCCATCTTTCACCTTCACACAACCATCGCACCATCTCCCGACCTGTTTTTATCCACCTACCTCCACGTCTTCCATTCCACATCTTCCGTCGCCCGTCTCTAGAGGATCTCAATCTCGAACGTAGGGCTCCGTTTCCACTTGCATATTGCTATTTCGGTTTAACCTCTAGCTAATAACGTTATTAGGTCCGCGCACCAAAAAGGGACTTCCAGATATTGATTGCATCGGTATAACACCTGGCACCACATACGTCAAGGTACGTACCCATAACCCATGGCTACTCCTTTTCATGATTGGCCCATGCGTTCCTTCCCAAGCACGTTTATATGCACTCCACCCACCCCTGCCGTTGCCCTATCTCTTTCCTTGACCCACACAAGAAACAACAACCCTTAAAAAATTCTGGCCGCGTCCGAACAACTGGTCTCTCTTCCATTTCTTCTTCACACCTCTCAAAACCATCAATTCCAAGTTCGTTGTGTCACAAGTCGACCAAATCCCCCCAACTTCTTTCAATCTTCTCTAGGGCACGTAGCCACCCTATTCCTCCCCCGAAATTGTTCAAGAGTTCAATATTGAACCCGAACCCGAACGTCCTTCATCTTCCGTCAAGCCAATCAACCTATCCCCAACTAATCTCCCAACCAGATCTATCAGAAAAAATGGCCAGCACCGTGGAGAAAGTTGCTGACGCTGCCGTCAACGACGTTACCAACGCTCTGAGCAATACCTCCCTCACTAGCAAGGACGAAAACAAGGATGCCGTCCATGCCAGTGCCGCCGAGGGTCGCCGTCTCTACATCGGCAACCTCGCCTATGCGACAACTGAGGGGGAGTTGAAAGAATTCTTCAAGGGCTACCTTGTGTAAGTCTCACCGCTATCCCTTCCTGACTTCACGCCACAGAAGGCAAATAAGTAGAGTCATGGTTTGATTGCCTGCTCTTTGACTCATCCTATTTGATTGCCTTGTGCTACCTCGGGATGTCAACACGTCAAGCTTGTGTCTCTTTCATTTCCGTGGGAGCCTAGCGACAAGCAGCTAGTACAACATCCTTCACCGTCTTTTCCCTGCCTCTTGAAACCGTTACAAGGCTCCCCTGCCTTGCTTTTCCCAAGGCTGCAACTTGCATGCAGCCCCAACTTAGAACCATGACTAACCCGGCATAATGTAGTGAATCTGTCTCTATTCCCAAGAACCCCCGCACCGACCGCCCTGTTGGCTACGCCTTTGTTGATCTCTCTACCCCGACCGAGGCTGACCGTGCCATCGCTGAGCTCTCCGGCAAGGAGATCCTCGAGCGCAAGGTCTCTGTCCAACTTGCCCGTACTCCCCAGCCGGCTGGTGAGAAGACTGAAGGAGCTACCAACGGTGAAGCTGGTGCCGAAGGCTCCCGACGCCGGGGTTCTGGTCGTGGACGTGGTCGCGGCCGTGGCCGTGCTGGTCGCGCTGGCCGTGGCGGTCGAACCGTATGTCGAGGCCCTTTCGTACATGTTGGAGTCTAGCTAACCGATGCTTAGGAGGGCGACAAGGACGATGCCCCTGCTACTGAGGGTGCCGCAGGCTCTGCCCTTCCCGATGCCTCTGAGGTTCTACCTTTGACCGACATCACCAACAAGGTGGATACTGACAAGTCTGATAAGAATGCTAAGAAGGGTCCTGCTCGTGAGCGTCGTGAGCGTGGACCTCCTGCTGATGGCATTCCTTCGAAGAATAAGGTCATGGTCGCCAACCTGCCTTACGACCTGACTGAGGAGAAGGTAAGTTTAGATGCTCTGTTTGAAACTAGCCGGACGTTTACTAATCCTATCACAGCTCAAGGAACTTTTCCAGGAGTACGAGCCTTCTTCGGCCAAGATCGCACTCCGACCCATTCCCCGATTCATGATCAAGAAGCTTCAGGCTCGTGGTGAGCCCCGCAAGGGTCGTGGCTTCGGCTTCGTTACTCTCGCCTCGGAGGAGCTACAGCAGAAGGCTGTTAACGAGATGAACGGGAAGGAGATTGAGGGTCGCGAGATCGCTGTGAAGGTTGCCATTGACAGCCCCGACAAGACGGATGAGGAAGCCAACATCCCCCACGAGACCGAGACCGAGGCCAACGGTCAGGAGGCAGCTCCTGTTGAAGCTTAGATCTAAGCATTCTTCCCGACGGCACAGGTCTTAAATATGGAACAAAGATGAATCCGAACACTCATTCAATTACTACGGAAACATCAGATACCTGTACGCCGGTCTCAGTTTACGCGACGCCAACAAAACGTCGGGGATAACTGGTTTCTTTACCCATACAAAATAACCGAGACAGCATCAAGTATGGTTTCGGATACCGTCAGCGATAACTGCGGTGACCTAGGGCGCCTGCCTTTTTTCAGCAAACGTTGTCTGAACCAACATGATGCAGTTTTGGGCACACTTATTAATTCATGAATGACAATTGACAACTGCCTTGCGAGCATTTTCACAACTTGTACACTAGGTGGTTGCCGGAAGGGGGTGTTACGGTGAACTCGGAAAAGTTTCTCGCGAGCGTAGAATAGAGATATGATCGATTACGGATTGACGCACTACGCAGATGCCCTTTTGATCTTTTCCGTGATGAAACCATAACCGCTTAATATGGTGCTAAGAACGCGTAGCGTACGTAGATGATTGTGATGGCCATACTGTCGATTCGGGGTTCTATAAAGAGGCAAATAATTATACCTACCTCGTTGCCTTCTCTGATATGTGAATACACGTTCAGCTTACGAACAAAATAGGCTGTGGATGGGAACACTCGTAGTTTGGTGTATTTGGTGTATGGTCGTGGCTGTGTCAAAGGCTAGTAACCCCTGAAATGTACTGCTGGAAGCCTAGAGCTGGAACTAAAATGTGGCTAGTGGAAATCGGTGCTCTTGGCCTCCGATATCCCTATTCTATCCATCTTGACGAATGCGCAACTTGATACCACGTAGATTATAAACTGATTCTCCAACATCCAATCCCATCAATACCCATGATTTCTGTCCCCTTCGTTTCGTCTCTACGTTAAGTCTTATCTGCTACCCTTGGAGGGCTCCCATCGCCACTTCGGCGCAATATAGCAGCCCGTCATGGCCTCTAAAGCCATGTGGGAAGTCGATCCCGAAACTCGATCAAAGGTGCATATTGACTGCCATTCAATAGCCGATATGATAATGCGATTGTTTCTTTTCGTGTCGAGCGCTTGCTGACTGCTGGTTCTATCTAGCTTCTTGCAATCCAAAAAACGAATAATAATAACAATTGCTGCGACTGCAACGCACCCAACCCGCAATGGGCATCTCCCAAGTTCGGTATCTTCATCTGCCTGTCCTGCGCCGGCGTTCACCGTGGTCTGGGCGTCCACATCTCCTTCGTCCGCTCCGTCACCATGGACGCGTTCAAACAGGCCGAGATCGAGCGCATGCGACTTGGTGGTAATCAGGGGTGGAGATCGTTCTTTGAGCAGCACGAGGACACCAAGATGCGCGGTCTAAGTTGGGACGATGCTACCATTGCGGAACGATACAGCGGCGAGGTGGGTGAGGAGTGGAAGGAGAGGCTGAGTGCCAAGGTCGAGGGCAGAGACTACGTGCCCGGCGAGCGGAAGAGCACGCCGCAACCCGCCGCCAGCACCGCGAAGCCCCCTACTCGACAGATCAGTAGGACTGGGACGCCACTGCAGGGCGTGACGACGAGCGGAAGCCGGACGGCAAGCCCTAGCCTGCCAGGTGTCAAGGCAAAGGTAGATGACGAATATTTTTCGCGGCTAGGGAAGGAGAACGCGTCCAGATCTGCGGACTTGCCGCCTAGTCAGGGAGGCAAATATGCCGGGTTTGGAAACACGCCTGCGCCTGGGAAGAGCGGCGGCGGGGGACTGCCGGATTTAACAGACGTGCAGAAGGACCCCGTAGCTGCGCTGACTAGGGGATTTGGCTGGTTCACGACGACGGTGAGCAAGACGGCTAAGGGAATCAATGACGATTTTATCCAGCCTACGGCTAAGCAGGTGAGAACCACCAACGCACTCGCGTGCGCAATGGCACTGCTGCGGGTGTGCAATTGCTGACTCTACTACATAAACAGCTCTCCGAGTCGGAATTCGCGGCACAGGCGAAAGCAGCGGCAGGAAACGTGGGAAAGGCGGCACAAGCCGGGGCCATGACCGCGCAGGAACGCTTCAACCGCTTTGTCGAGGGGTCCGACGAGCAGCGGAGACAGGCTCCGATCGACGACAGCAAGAAGTCGTTCTGGGACGACTTCTCGGCCGTCGCCGATCAACGGCACGGCACCGGCCCCAAGTACAGCTCGGTTGGCACGTCCGCCATGGGTCGGGGTAAGAGCCAGTCGGGTCCGGCTAAGAAAGATGATGAATGGGACGATTGGTAGCCGTAGGATTGGCGAGCTTAGTAGGGGATGGCGACGGGGGTCAGCAGACAATGGGACTGCATACCTAAGATATCGTGTTTGGTATGGAGTGATGCCTTAGACGACAGATACGATGCTATGCTGTATAATTAAGACGCACTGGAGTTACGGGTAGCGCATATACATTTGTGTCTATTGAAATAGTTACCTATACAGGATCCTATATGTTCTCCTGTTGGTGCTTTTTTATAGAGACCTACGTCTACGTACTCCAAGCCATGGATGTGCAATACCAGACAATCCATTGTATAACTACTAACTTACCGGTATATTCATCTCTAAAGCCTTTTAAAAACTGTGAAATTACCAGGTACCCATACTAAGGAGCGTGGCCCATTATCACGTGGGGCTGTTTGGCCCGAGGTTTTAAGGCGCGGGTAACACCGGTCTCGGTTCGGATTTTCCTCCGTCATTGAACGGAGCGCCAAAGACGAGCGCAACAAGCTCCATTTAGAACTCTGCCTCTTCTTCCGAGCTCGCTTAGCAGCTACGAATTTATCATGTCTGCATTGCGGATCCTCGTACCCATCAAGCGGGTGATTGACTATGCGGTAAGAACTCAATTGAGCTGCGCTCTCTTGGGGGCAGTCCAAGCTAACGAAGCGGGTTGCCGTGCATGTACAGGTCAAGCCGCGCGTGAACAAGGCCCAGACGGGCGTCGAGACGGCCGGCGTCAAGCACTCGATGAACCCGTTCGACGAGCTCTCGGTCGAGGAGTCGGTGCGGATCCGCGAGAAGAAGTCGGCGCCGGGAGGGGTCGAGGACATCTGCGTGATCTCGGCGGGGCCGGCGAAGGCGGCGGACGTGCTGCGGACCGCGATGGCGATGGGCGCGGACCGCGGCATCCACGTGGACGTGAAGGAAGGGGAGGACCTCGAGCCTCTGGGCGTGGCGAAGCTGCTGCGGGCGGCGGTGGAGAGGGAGAAGAGCAACCTCGTGATCCTGGGCAAGCAGAGCATCGACGACGACGCGGCGCAGACGGGCCAGATGCTCGCGGGGCTGCTGGGGTGGCCGCAGGCCACGCAGGCCAGCAGGGTGGCGTTCGTCGGGGGCGACAAGGTCGAGGTCACCAAGGAGGTCGACGGCGGCGCCGAGACCGTGCGCGCCGCGCTGCCCATGGTCATCACGACCGACCTCCGCCTCAACGAGCCCCGCTACGCGAGCCTGCCGAACATCATGAAGGCCAAGAAGAAGCCGCTCGTCAAGATGAGCCTCGGCGACTTGGGCGTCGCGAACGAGAGGAGGTTGAAGGTCGTCAAGGTCACGGGTACGTTCTATACTTCTCTCTGCTGGAATCTAGGTAGATTATGTGTGCGGATCGTGCTGACTTGTGCTGTAGAACCCGCGCCGAGACAAGGAGGCGGCAAGGTCGAGGATGTAGATGGACTGATTTCGAAGCTGAAGGAGCTCGGTGCGTTATGAGAACCTAGTGACGACTGTCTTATATTGGTTATGCTGAAGTTCGGATTTATCACATGGGCACGCTCTATCTATCGAGTAGGTGAAGCTGAGAACTGTCTACTACAAGTCCACGGCCAGGGGTAACGGAGATATTTACCTGCACTCGCCTAGGCCTCGGAGCAGTGCTTATACGTAGTACACATGATTCTTCTTATTCGAGGACTCCGTAAATGGTCCTAGAGTGAGGAACCACAAGGTCAACAAGGCAAATCAGTTTGTAACTCATAGTTTATGCTATGAAT
Source organism: Hypoxylon cercidicola (assembly GCA_022578845.1). NCBI lineage: Eukaryota > Fungi > Ascomycota > Sordariomycetes > Xylariales > Hypoxylaceae > Hypoxylon > Hypoxylon cercidicola. The sequence continues at coordinate 22,359 of MU399528.1, forward strand.
TGTTCCAAAAATCTACCTTTTCTCTATGAAACGTTCAAGCATCTAGATCACATTAATACATACATAACGGCATACAACATTCTAGAACTACCTAAGGTTATTAGCAGAAGGTTATAATAAAAGTATTCTGCCGAACTTGCCATGACGAAACTACGGAGTATTGGCACAACCAATCACGACAAGCTCGTCAGGAATATTTCCATGGTACAAGTTGGCCACATGTTGAATATCGAGATTCTTGGCTCAAGCACGAAGTCAGGTGTGGGTAGGATCTGATCTGGCTCACGTCACTGGATAATAGATGGATGTTGTCATGTAATTTTTTTTGCAATGCTTGCATGGGTGCTGATGACGGAGTACGGTGGAGAGTTGACTTAGTACTATGTAGGCTGGTAGGTACGCATTGGGTGCCGAAAACGGCCTGGGTCCCCTGCGGGCAAGGGATAAGGCTAGCGGGATGACAGTGTGTAACCACCAATTGCAGAGGCCCTGATTGGGCTGACCCTCATCTTTCTCCTTAAGACATGGGGCGCATAGCTAGCTTCATCGCTGGGAATTTCGGAAACCAGTCAGATCGCACAACTCAATTCTTTGGATAACCCCACCAGAGAAACATTTTCTTTCCCTTTAAAAAGTTGACGGTATTCCCCTCCGCGTCTGGACCATTACCATTCTTCACCCGTAACCCCCTCTGACTCTACCCGAGTTGATCTATATCTTCCCTTGCCAATTCCTCTTGGAATTAACACAGTTGCCCTTATGAACGGGCCCTCTACTTTTACATCGCAGGTAAACCAATTGTTCCACCCGTTGCCCTGTTTGAACACAAACATACGTCTTACAACACACTTCAACCCCCCTGGTTTCACCGTCCTACAACAGCTCTATCTACCACAATGACGACACCTCCCTACTTCTCCTCATATTTTCCTAATCTAACCATGACTTCTGCTGACCTCTCGTCGCTACAGGATTATATCTCTGGTCCGTTCCAGTTCCAGTCCATCAACTGACTCACCGCCTTAGACGCTAACACAAACCCAGACCACTTGTGGCGGGCTCTCTCCGCTTAGGGGGGCCATTGAATAATCTTTTAAGCTTTTAACCTTTCTGTTCTCAGACTCCAGAATACCATGTTCTCACGACTGGCCTTCAAGGCTGCGAAGCCTGCCGCATTCGGCGCCGCTGGCCTATCGGCCCACGCCCGATTCCTCTCTACCACAAGCTTCCTCGCCACGAAGGCTGCCCTGGGGAGCAAGGGCAGGCAGATGCCACAGGCGCAGTCTCCTGCTACGCAGCCGGCTTCTGGCTTCGAGGCCACCCTCACCATCCGAGTATGTGGCAGCTACTAGGAGCCCTCGATAATTATATACTAACTAAATCGTAGGATGGCCCCATTTTCCACGGAACGGCCTTTGGAGCCAACTCAAACATCTCCGGCGAAGCCGTCTTTACGACCTCCCTAGTCGGTTATCCGGAATCCATGACTGACCCTTCCTACCGCGGTCAGATTCTCGTCTTCACCCAGCCGTTGATTGGAAACTACGGCGTTCCGTCCGCCGAGCGTGATGAGTGGAATTTGTTGCGACACTTCGAATCCCCCCATATCCAGTGCGCAGGAGTTGTTGTGGCGGACGTTGCTGAGAAGTACAGCCATTGGACTGCTGTGGAGAGCTTGAGCGAATGGTGTGCCCGGGAAGGCATTCCCGCCATCTCGGGTGTCGATACTCGTGCTATCGTCACGTACCTTCGAGAGCAAGGTTCTTCTCTCGCTCGGATATCAGTTGGTGATGAGTACGACGCAGATGAAGACGAGAGCTTCGTCGACCCGGGCCAGATCAACCTCGTCAAGCGAGTCAGCACTAAAGCTCCCTTCGTGGTGGAAGCTCATAACCCCAAGTACCACATCGCCCTGCTCGATTGTGGTGTCAAGGAGAATATCCTCCGAAGCTTGGTGAGCCGCGGCGCTAGCGTTACCGTCTTCCCCTACGACTTCAAGATCCAGAAGGTGGCCGACAACTTTGATGGTGTCTTCATCTCCAACGGTCCTGGTGATCCGACGCATTGCCAGGCTACCGTACACAACCTCCGAGTGTTGATGGATACCTCTCAAGTGCCCATTATGGGTATTTGCTTAGGTCATCAGCTGCTGGCTTTAGCCACCGGAGCCCGAACTATCAAGCTGAAGTACGGTAACCGGGCCCACAACATCCCAGCCTTGGACATGACGACTGGTCAATGCCATATCACCAGCCAGAACCACGGTTATGCCGTTGATGCCAGCACGCTGTCGGATGAGTGGAAGGAGTACTTCGTTAACCTCAATGATGGTAGCAACGAAGGTAAGCATATTGGTCTCTTACGCATTTCATCCACGTTACTAACATATACTGTAGGCATGCGACATGTGTCTCGGCCAATCTTTTCCACCCAGTTCCATCCCGAAGCCCGGGGTGGCCCGATGGACAGTTCTTACTTGTTTGACAAGTACATTGAGGATGTGATGGCCTTCAAGTCTTGCCAGGCTGTCTACAAGGACAACCGCCCGTCTCAGTTCATGCTTGATATCCTGAGCCGGGAACGGGTCGGTGTTCAGCCCGAACCCTTGGCCAGCGCTGCTTGATGTGATTTTTGCTTTTGGGTGGCTGACATGTGTTGATATTAACAAAAAAATGGCTCACGCTTTTGGGAGCATGGTGGGCATTTGCGGGGATGGACACGCAATAGGTTGGGTTATACTAAAAAATACTGCCTGAATTGAATCGTTATATTTATTGAAGTTGAGCTGCCATAAGTGACGTTTGCGAATGCAGGGTTAAGTGACCGTATCCAACAAAGAGCGCACCCCCTTTATGTTGAAGACCTAGCCATGGCCTTTAGTATAGCCCAACCCGTGCAAGTACATAGAAAATCGTGAATTGACAATGCCATAGTCATTACCATATGTAAACAGTGGCCAATGTGAAATCCAGTTCGAAATGCTCCGCTGGGACTAAGATTGCCGTAGATCTATTTTGACCTCCTTTTCTGATGAATACTATATCGACTTGGAACCTTTGTTCGCTCCATGTCTTTTTATAAGAGGGAGAGGAAAGGAAATTAAAAAAAGAACCGCAATGAAATAAGGGGAAAAGATTACAGATCCCACCCGTCCACCAACTCGGCCAAGTTCGTGAGAACTACGGTTTTGCAAGTGACGTAAAGGATCCGTAATTGCTGCTAGAATAAAGCCTTACTTGGGTAGAGGATGCAATACATGCGTAAATCCCATACGATGCAGAGTAGTTGTTGCTTCAACACCGAAACTACGAAGATCCTAGCTCTTACACAATTCGCGTCTCGAGCGTTATTATATTCGGAGGGGCGGCTTTCGTCTCGTTTCTCTTCGTCCTCCACCTCAATAAAAATATTTATTTATAAAACTGTCTTCCAACAGTGAATTTACTATCAATGTACCAGTAGCCCTCCAATATCAATACCTCGAGATAGCGTATTGTATACATGTGCCCCAACATAAACATGTCCGGTGACTCTAGTTCTCTGGCATGCCCTTATTCAAGATGATGATAGTAACATACCTAGGCAAGCCATCCCATGGAGTATATTGGTTAGTAACAGATGTAAGGTACTCAGCCGTTTCAACTTCATTCAACTTCGTAAAAACATTCCCAATCATCCTTGAGTATTCTCTTCATATGATACTACGTCTCAAAACATCATAATGACTGGCTGTCAAACTCCGTGTGTTATCGTCGAAACCATATATAAGTTAATATGATATTGAATGTTCGCCCTACTTCAGTCATCGGGTCTTGCGTTATTCTTAACCAGCTTACCATATTTCTCTACGAGCAAGTAAGATGGTGAAATATGCTATTGTTCGGGTTTATATACGTGACTAGAGTATTCATATGTAATGTGATCGTACCGGCGACTGAGCATGGTCGTCTGTCTACTAGTGACTGTGCCTTCGTGAATAGCGGGTGATCAGCCATTCCATAAATATATATATATGTTTTCAGATTCCGCCTCTAGGAATATCTAGAACATTTAAACCAACCCATTGAAGGCATCACTACTATCTCGCCTTCCTAGTAGTTTAGCCAACATCACCCCTTATCCATTGAGCCGGCAAATTCGCAATCTGCCTTCGCAATGAGCCGCCCAAGCCTTCCCATGTTCGAGCGCCCCGGCGCGATGGCGCTTGACTTCGTCCTCAACGACGACTTGCGCCGCGAACACGAATACGATAGCGATGAACAGGTTGCGTTTGAGCACGTTGAGCACGTCGAGAACGATAAGAACGGCGAGGATAATCAGAACAACGAGGGCGAAAAGGACGGCCAGGACGACGACGATAGCGACGACGAAAAAGACGACGAGCAGCACAAGGAGCAGCGCGCCAGCACACCCCTCCCGAATTTCGTCATCGGCATCTCCGGGTGTCCGTCCTCCGGCAAGACGACGCTCGCGGTCCTCCTAGACGTCGTCCTGCGGAAAGCTCTCCGCCAGCTAACCCCCGGCGCCGACTCCGCGACTCCCCCCCAGAACGCCGTCATCCACCAGGACGACTACTTGATCAAGCAGCAGCAGCAGCAGCCGGTATCCAAGAATCCGTCGGTAGCCTCGGACTGGGACTGCATCGGCGACTGCGACTTCTCGCTGCTAGCACAGCACATCGGCGAGCTGGACGCGGGCGCGCACCCCGCCACGATCGCACCGGATACGGGATTCCAACACCTACTCGACGGATCTGCTGCGACTGCTGCGGCGTCGCCGTTCAGCCAACTGTCCCCCGGAACCCTCGACGCGGCCGTCGCCGCCATGCGCCACGCGCTGACGGACGCCCTCTCCGCGGACGAAGCGACACTAGCCGACCACGTCCGGCTCAGCCCGCACGGCACAGGCGCAGCGCCGCGGGTAGCGCGACGCTTCGTCCTCGTCGAGGGCGCGACGGTGCTGGCGCGCAACAACATAGCCGCGGCGCAGGACCCGGTCGGCTGGGCGGCGCGGCGCGTGCAGGACCGGCTGGACGCGTGTCTGTTCCTGGCGCTGCCGCTGCCGCTGCCGCGGCCCGAGGCTTAGGGGCGGGCCGTCGGGGTGGCGGGGGAAGATGGCGCGGCGCGGCGGTACTTCGATCTGGTTACGTGGTGCGTACCTACATACATGTCCGTTCTACTCTCTTGCTTGCTTACAATACCTACCGTACCTAACCCCCTTATGTGTCTGTCTGTCTGTCTCTCACCAGCCCATGGTGCGATTGCTGCTGACAGTTTGCATATCGAACGTAGGACGAGCTACGAGCGCTACCACCAGCACGTCCTGGCCGGGCTCGGCGAGGCGCGCGGCCGCGAGGAGGCGGCGCGGAGGCTGCGGCAGCGGCGGCGGGCGTCGACGATACGCTCCTGTGGGCTGCGCACGTCGTCGGTACCGCGCTGGCCGAGAGGCTGCTGCACGACGCGACGTACAGGGCGAGCGAAGCGGGGACCAAATGGAGAACACCTAGTTGCCCCATCTGCTCGGCCGAGGAAGAGGAAGACGGGGTAGGGGTAGGGGTAGGTGGGAGTACGGTCTCCACCAGGGATTTCGGTGTCCGGGAATGGTTTTCTCTTTTCCTTCCGTCAAGGCATTCGCGATTAGCATAGCGGGGCATTTGACATCTTGCAGTCGAGGTCTCGAGTCTATTAGCACACTGTGCGCATTGTTGGCTACCTAGGTACAACTACCTGACCAAACAGGTAGAGGCATGGGATTCTGGCTGCTTCTCACGGCCTCGTGATCTCGCGCCATTCGCAGAATATACGGGCCCTTGTCTCCTCTCTTCGGGTATTATCTTTTTCCTGGTACAAATGCGTCTTGCTCTGCCTGCCAATGCTGTTCGTCTTCTGCATGTGCTCACTGTATTCCGGTCAATGCTCCTTTTTATAGTTTTCGCGGTATCCAGGAGCGCACAAAAGGGCGCGAGATGCATCCACGTACATCTACTCTCACAAAACCAGATAACTCACTCGATTGCCTCGACTTCATCGCTGCTTTACGACAGCCTCACTTCCGCCGTTAGTGTCGACTGTAGCCATCTCTTCGACTACCTCTGTCATCGCTGTAGCGATTGTAGCTGTCGTGCCGACTGCTTCGGTCGGGGCGGAACCGATCGCCACCTCTAGGGACACCATGGTAGATAGGCATGCCGTTGCGACGAGGTCTGCCGCCTTGACGACCGCGACCGGGGAAGCGCTCACGTCCACGCTGGCGTTCGCGCTCGCGCTCGCGGTGGGGAGGGCGAATACCTAAGAAGATTTCGGGACCTCTGTCAACGAGTAAGTCACCGTTCTCGAAGTAATAACGTTTAAAATCTTTGCCAAAGTCCTTCACGTCGTGCTTGGTCTTCGCTGCTGCGAGCGCGTCGAGTCGTCGCCTGGCTACCTCGTCCGAGACGGGCTGGAAGGAGAGAATAGGGAATGCGCGGGTTGACAGGCCGGACTGCTCTACTATTGGCATTCTGTTGGGGCGCATCGCGGCTCCGCGGTTCGCCTGAAATCCGCGCGGGCCCGTGGGAGCGCCTTCGATTCCAGGGAACGGTCGCGAAGGTCCGGTAGGAATAGATAGCTTGCGCTCGGGCTCGGGTGCCGGGCCTCGAGGTTCTTGTTTATTAGATGCCGCGTTGTCGAACTCCTCAAGGCTGACAGTCAAGGTGCCGTCATCGTCGTGAAGGTACGTGACTTCGTAGCGTTTGGTCGCGCCACGACCGCCGGCTGATGCCTGCTCCGTATCCACCCACTCATCGAAGCGCTCTGGCGGTATGAAGTCAACCCACAAAGCCTTGCGGTTGGTTTCGTCAGGCCAGATGCGGTTGTGCAATATGGTACGTACCCGTGATGCAGCAGATATAGTGCTGAACACTACAAATGCATGTGTCCGGATGGTATCAAGGTAGAAGTCGACAATAGTAGAATCATCGATGGGGGTGCCTACCGGTGTGGCGAGACCTAAGAGGTGCTCCTTCACCATCTGGTCTCGAAGAGGTCTCATAAAATTCTTGATGTATAGTGCGGAAGTCGCAGGATGGATGGATGGCTCCACGTCTCGCTCTACATCGGTGGCATGTGTGGTATAAGGCTGCTCTGGAGAAGGGGGTTTGTCTGCAAGGGGCTCTTCGATGGTTGGCTGAGCATCGTCCATTGCGATGTCTGCAGGGTGACCATTCTGGTCCTCGTATTCAGCTGATCCTTCATCTTTGGTATCGTCCATGTCCACTTCGGGAGCTTGGGTCGAGTCTAGTACTTCTGCCTTTGGAGCCTCAGCCTCGTCAACGTTCTCCGGGATGGAATCTACAACTTGGGCTTCTTGACTGCTGTCATCTTGCTTGGCTCGCTTGCGTGTAGCCTCGTGGGCGGATGGTGCAGGGCTCAAAGATCTGCGCTTTCGCTTTTGCGAATCCTGTATCACTTCAGCAGGCTGGGGAGGTGTCGCGTCGGAGGAGGGTGCTAAAGGGGCTTGGGTCTCAATGATGGTAGATTCGGGAGTGTCTTGTGCTGCAGGTATAGCTTCAACTTCAGCTTCGGCCTGCTTGGTCGGGTTTTCGATAGGAGTAGAGTCTGCAACTTCTTGAACTTCCGTAGCTTCTTGTTGTCTTTGAGGCTCGCCATTGGCATCTTGAGTCTCGTCGGACATTTCATCCTGGGGCTGAGAGACGTCTTCCTCAGACGCGGCAGTTTCTTGAGCCTCCAGGCGCGCTACCAATTCCGCTTTGAGGCCATTCTGGGGCAGGCCAAGACGCTTAAGTTCGGCCTTCAGGTCAACGACCTTCAGCTTGTTCCAGTCCGTAGCCATGCTATGCGACAAGGATTCGATTATGCAAATATGCACATCCCTGGATGAAAGCCTGAGAAATGGGAGAAGGATAGCTGCGGCGTAGAAGGGTGGCGTGTCAACAATCGATAGTGTTAGAGAGTGCAAAAAGATGTTGCGAATCTGGTCCAAGTCGCGACAAAGAGATGAATTGAAATTGAGACGCGGGCCAATGCAAGCTCAACGGTGCTATGGCAAGTCAGAAGTGGAATGCAGAGAGAATGTTCTAGTTGGAGTCGTTCTTCTGACAAAAAAGAAAAACTGAAAAAACTGAAGAGTTTGCTGAAGGGGAATGCGTGACTTGATCAAGATGTCATTGGGTTTTGGTAAGTTGGGCGCGTTGTCGCGATTTCGCAGTTGGTAATGGGCAAAATTTCAAAAGGTAGGGCGAACAAATTAAATTCCAGCTACCGGAGCTTTATTCTGAAGTGGATACCTATCTGTACCCGACTACATCATAATCTGATATGTGCTAAAGATGAGATAGGCACTATACCACTATAAGACTAGCGTCTACTAGTGTCTATAGACGTAGGGGTAGTGTGTACCTGCTGCACGAATCTCACCTCTATCTCAGCCGATACTCGTTCGGTAGGTACGACAGGCAAGTCCATTCAAAATGTAAATTTCCTCTAGGTAGGTACCTGGGTAGGCAGATACGCTGGATGCGTTTGGAAATCCCACGACAAAGGCCCCATCCTTGACATAGGTAGGCTGCTACGTATAACTTCCGGAAGCGGCCACCTCTTAACACTACTCGTTGTCTCTCATTGTCGCACGGCGATCCTCAATTCTTGAAGAGAATGGTACCTTCTCGGATCCTAGGCAACACAATGGATTGTTTATAAGCCAGCCTTGGTTAAATATAAAACTACTCCTGGCTGGTCTTGTTACAAAAGACCACGCAAAAACTTGTCCTTGTTCTCAGCTTCTTCTCATCTTTGGGAACCTCCCCCGTCCATGTGATCATTGCCATAGACCTATCATTTAGCCTAGGTCATTCGTCTGATTAACGCAACCATTTTTTTTTTTGACAGTCCACACGCTTCACCTCTTAATTTTCTATCCAGCAATCATACGACACCCACCTTCATAGTGGCACTTAACGAACCACCATGTCGTGGAGGGCTTGGCTTAATAGCCCCTCGAGCGGTGCTAACTCGCAGGACAATTCAGGGTCAAACAAAGTCATCGGTGGCCGTGTTACCAAACCTGTCCGCGCAGCCAGCGGAAATACGGTTAAGGGGGAAGAAGTTAAACAAAGAGCCCTCTTTTCCAGCGACTCCGACTCCGAGGCCGACCAGTGGTCGCTGAGAGACCCTTTAAAACCTACTCGTCGAGAGATCGCGAGAGTCCACAGGAGACTGAACCAAACCGACGAGGAGACCCAAAGAGAGATCGACGCTGAATTTGCGAAGCGGGATGCGAAGATTCTAGGTGAATATAGTCAAGCTAGTGTAGGCCTTGCCAAATCAACTATTGCCGGAGGTGGCGGAGAAGACGACGAGGTGGGTGGCGGCCAAGACAACGGAGAAGATGCCGAAGACGTTGAAGATACCGAGGGATCCTCAAGCGAACTTAGCGAACCAATCGACATCTTGGTACCTGACGTCCAGGAGCTCAAGGAAGCCTACGATCGGATCGCAAGAGGCGCGGTGAAAGTCTCCTCTAGTAAAGAATCTACTAGTGAAGATTACACCCCATCGCTGAGTGAACTAAGTTCGTTGTCCGGGCCTGAAAATATTGGCCCGGGTCGCCCAGTTCCCCCCAATTACGACCCGGAAGACAATTGGCGTTACGAACAAATCTATCTGAACCAGATTCTCAAGGCGCGAGATGAATACTCGCTCATGCCGACGACTTGGCGAATGCATTTTCGAGGAGTTCCCCTGCCCGATGGCTTGTTCTACGTCCAGACCCAAAGGAGAAGCACTAGGCCGAGAATCTATGCGCATTCGGACAGATTTGAATATCGAGGTATGTTGAATCCATCATCATCGACTCCCACTATACTCATATTCTACAGGTGCCAAGATCCTTCGTAGATTGATGCAGCTGCACCAGCGGATTCGCGAATATCGCAAACTACAGGCGACGAATCCGACTCCGGAACACAATTATGTATATACCCTAGGTGGACGTATGAGGAAGGAGCTTGTAAATGCGCTCCGCTGGGCCGAGCATGACGGAGACACCGCCAGGTTTTCCAACGATTTTCCGCCTAATATCCAGATCCTCGAAATGGGTGACGAGGACAGACTAGAGATGGATTTGCACATCCAGCAGGGTATGTCGAATCGAGCTGAACGATGGCGAGAAATCCTCGGTACGATACCCGAAGACAGGAGACCCTTGACACCGGTCCTCTTCAGTTTCGTTATCTTCAAGCACATCTTGTTTATCGTTACTTTGGACGCCCAGAACCCGGATGCTGTGTGCCACATCCCCATCCAACTGAACCTCTCGGAGAGAAACCAAAGCCAATGGAATGCTTTAGCCATTATGGTCACCATCTGCTGGGCTCGGGATTTATTATCAAGTCTCTTCGGTGAGCTGAAGAAGCTGGCCGGCATAGATAACGTAGGGCCGGATCCGAATGGCAATGCAAATGAAAGTGACCCGGATGCTTAACAAGGGCAGGGATAAGTAGAGAGAGAGAGAAACAGAGAGAAACAGAGAGAGACAGAGATTAATTTCGTTGGTGTCGTCGATCTTTCAGAGGTTTTACGGAATACTCACGAGAGGTGGTGAAAACTACTTTACCAGGCACTTTTGAGGGTCCTTATTTTTAGAGGATGTAATTCAGTTCCGACCTTGGATGCTGTAAGGTCTCACATAGCAATGGAGAAGACTAATGGTATACTTCCATTCCCGTCAGTATATGAATACCTAGGACGTACCTAGCTGTGGAGTTACCTGCATGTTTTTAGTGTTTTAAGAGCATACCTCGGCGTGTCCTTTGCTTGAAGCTCTTATCGATACCTATAGGTGCTGTATTATTCAGAAATCCGGGGTATTGCGGGGCTATCAGTCGCCCCTCCAAAATTTCATGCCCCGCGAAACTTAACCATCTGGAAAATCTCATGCCAACGGCAAACGATACAAAAGATGACGAGTAGAACAAGGGGGCTTGGGTTTGGCTTAGATGTCGATAGGCCATTCAAGGGTGAGTTATGGCGCGTTTATTCTCAACCGTTTTGCTTATATTCTATTAGATATCCTTGAGGCATGGCACGAACACCGAGCCGCCATACTGTTTGCGACAACTTGCCTTCTAGCCGTGGTTTACTTCTACTTAGAATCACGCTCTCGAGACACGATCGCGACTACCCATCTGAAGCCCAAACAGACCACGAACTTCATTGCGAGGGACGATGGTAGCTTGAAAGAGAGTATCGTTCTACAGGGAGAGCTGAAGGATGTAGCGACTGGACCACGGCGGATTAAGGGCGAATTACGGCGAACAGATAGTACGCGCAAAACCCCAAGTTCTAGTCAGGAACGGCGCATACAAATACTTGTGTTTTACTCGTCTCTGACCGGAAATACGGAGAGAACCGCGAATGGACTTGCCGAAAGTCTAGGGGCTTCGTTAGGAGAGCAAAGCGATCGCTCTCGCGGGGCTTTCATGAAGCCTCTTGTCCTAGATCTGGCCCAAGTGGACTACGACGAGTATTTCATTAGCACGCCGAAACAGACGGAACCTAACACACCAGTGGACTACTTCTACCTCATATTACTACCAAGCTACAACATTGACTCCATCAATGACAATTTGCTTGAACACCTGAGAGAGACGCACCATGATTTTAGGATCGACACCGCTCCACTATCGGGCGTATTGGGTTATTCGGTCTTTGGGTTCGGCGATCGGGAGGGATGGCCTACCGAGGACGAAGGATTCTGCTTCCAAGCCAAGGAGGTCGATAAATGGATGGCCAAACTCACAGGCCGAAAAAGAGCCTATCCCTTAGGTATGGCGGACACGAAACGGGACCTCAGAGAAAGGCTGGACGAGTGGGTGGTAGGTGTCAAGGATATCATGAATCTAGTCGCCCGTACCGGATCACTAGGAGAGGGAGTACCGGGTAGTGGAGACGCCGTGGAAAGCGACGATGAATATGCCTCCGGTGAGGATGACGAAGAAATTGTGGTAGACGAATCGTTGGCCACAAAAAAATCAAAGAAGGAAAAGTCTTCCAATATTGACGACGTTGAAGATCTCGGGAGAATCATGAAAGCTTCTCAGGCTGACTCAAAAACAACGGGTTCCGCACCGGTTGCTGTGGACTTCACTACTTATACTAAATCGGCATCGAAGAGACCGCCTCAAACTATCAAAGAGATGGTACCTAAGAACTCACCTACGTACACATCCCTAACTAAACAAGGATACTCGATCGTAGGATCGCATTCAGGGGTCAAAATTTGTAGGTGGACCAAGTCGGCTCTACGCGGCCGCGGGTCATGTTACAAATTCTCATTCTACGGCATCGCGTCGCACCAATGCATGGAGACGACGCCGTCGCTCTCCTGCTCCAACAAATGTGTCTTCTGCTGGCGGCACGGCACGAACCCGGTGGGGACGACGTGGCGCTGGGTGGTGGACCCGCCGGAGCTCATCTTCGACGGCGTCAAGGCGGGGCACTACCAGAAGATCAAGATGCTGCGGGGGGTCCCGGGGGTGCGGGCGGAGCGGTTCGCGGAGGCGATGCGGATCCGGCACTGCGCGCTGAGCCTCGTGGGCGAGCCCATCTTCTACCCGCACATCAACGAGTTCCTGGCGCTGCTGCACGGCGAGCGCATCTCGTCGTTCCTCGTGTGCAACGCCCAGCACCCGGAGCAGCTGGCGGCGCTCAAGGCGGTCACGCAGCTGTACGTGTCCATCGACGCCAGCAACCGCGAGTCGCTGCGCAAGATCGACCGCCCGCTGCACCGCGACTTCTGGGAGCGCTTCCAGCGCTGCCTCGACATCCTGCGCGAGCGCCGCCACAAGCAGCGCACCGTCTTCCGGCTCACGCTCGTCAAGGGCTTCAACGTCGAGGACGAGGTCGAGGGCTACGCGGATCTCGTCGAGCGCGGCCTGCCGTGCTTCGTCGAGATCAAGGGCGTCACCTACTGCGGCACCTCCAGCAGCGCCGGCGCCGGCCTGACTATGGCGAACGTTCCTTTCTACGCCGAGGTTACCGAGTTCGTCGAGGCCCTGAATAAGAAGCTGAATGAGCGAGGCATGGGCTATGGTATCGCGGCCGAACACGCGCATAGCTGCTGCGTGCTCATCGCGAGCAACCGATTTAAAGTGGACGGTAAATGGCACACTAGGATTGATTACCAGCGCTTCTTCGAGTTGCTGGAAGAAAGGGGCGCGGATGGTGACTGGACACCGGAAGAGTACATGGGCCCCGAGACGCCCAAGTGGGCGACCTGGGGCAATGGCGGATTCGATCCTCGAGACACCCGAGTAGACCGGAAAGGGAGAAAGATCGAAGTTTCTTAATCTACCTAGGTACGTTAGACGGATCGATTCACAATCATAGAGGTATTTGCACATCAGGTTTGTACTGGATCAATAGATAAGAAGTTCATGGTCCATCATTGGTCATTTGTCTATACCGGCCGCCAGACATCATCATCGTGAGTTGAAATGTACAGCGGAGCCCTCCCTACCTAATATTTTAGGGACGGCCCAAGATGTTGTTGCGGTTAGGAGAAACTAAGCCTAGCCGTATATTATCATACATGGTATTTTAATGCTCCTTGCGCATAATTTACCTAGCCCCCCCTTTTTTTTTCAACCACGGGACCGCCTGGTTACTCTCGTGGCTGGATTTAACCAGCCCTAGCCATGTTTGAAATTCCTTTTGCGAGGAAGAGTGGAGGAAGTAGTGTCGCTTCTAGGAAACGAGACGGGAGAGGGTGCTAGGCACCTGGTTTCTTAATCTAGACCGGCGGACGGTAGGTCCGAGATGTTGATGCCGGAGGTGAAGTCGAGGTCCTTGTCATAAGCGATCATCTCTGCCAATACATCCAATACTCGCTGCGGTGGGTTAGAAAGGTATTCATAGCTGTAAGGGGCAAATGGCTCTCACCTTTTCTACCGTCTTGTCGTAGATGTTCATCAGATCGGTGGGTTGTGGGTATACTTTGAGCGCCTTGTAGAATGCTAAAGCGGCCTCTACCGTTCTGGATGCTACAGATCGGAAGCCTTGTTAGCAATTTGTCTTCTGACCGCATTGCCGTCTTTCCTCCTTCGCCATAGACAACCGGATATATATATATATATATATATATACACGTGAGGGGGGGCGACTCACGATCCATACCCAGGGTCTCGCCCTGCTGCACGTGGGACATGAAGAACGCTTCCTTCTCGTTGGTGCCGACGGGGAAGCCCTCCATAAGGGCGAGATCGACGGAGCCGTGGATGTCCTCGCGCTTCTGCTTCGTATGCATCACGGCCTCCTCCTTCTCCACGCGCGCTCGCCGCCGCTCCTCCCGCCTAAGGTTTCGTCGGAAGTCGGGGTCGGCGCGTCGGTGGTAGTCGAAGTAGATCGCGTATGCTGAGGGGAAGCACATGTTAGTTGACGTTGACGCGAGGGTAACGATAGAAAGGGGTGGTGGATGACGTGAACGGGGCGAGCGCCGGTTTTAAGTACTGCCCCAATTGCTGGACTTGCTGCTGCTGCTGGAGTGGAATGGAAGAGAAGCATGGTGATGTACCCAGAAGACCTGTTGCTGCCGTTGCGGCTGATATCGACAGTACAGTACTCGTCTGAACCATCTTGACGGATGTGTCTTTTCGAGGGGGTGGGACAAAGATCGGGGAGAGACAAAAGGTCAATTAGCTACGTTGGAGTGTAGCGACAATAGTCAAATGGGAATATATGCCAAAGCGTAAGCTTGTTCCCTTGTGTCTGCTGCATATGCAAGTTGCGAGAAAGCGCAAGGTTGCTTTCCTATAAGAGGCCTTTGATGATAGGGCAGCCCTTTTTCGTAGGTAATATTTTTTTTCAATGCAGCTAGCTTCGAATCCCAAGACCACTGACGTGCCTTCAACAGCTTCGAGGTCTGAACCCCTGTCGTACAGCGACAGCGCTAGGCGGTTATAGGGCTAGCCTATCCGCTATCAAATAAATCCGGCCGATTTGGAGATTTAGGTAGGTACTTAGGTACATGTGTCAGGACATCACACCAAGTCGCATAATGCATGCGCCTAATGAGGGAGCAGTTGAAGCAATTGAATGTCTGTGCCCTGCTAAGACCACGTCTTTCTTTGTACATCTTTTAAGAAGGTAGCATGAGGGCTGAATCGTCCATACTACCGTGACAGAGTGATACGATCTAAAGAAGCACTCGTTTGTTGTTACTCACCTACTCCTATTTCTACGGCCTTCCTGGACGAATGGTCTTCTCGACCTACACCTAAAACAACCGAAATAATCACACTCGTTTTCTCCCCGATTTGCTTCACAGCCAAGCACTCGAAATGTCCGAAGAAAGAGGCAAGATTTCGCTTCGTAGTGGCCCTAAGAGGAAAGCTCGCCCTACCATCAGCGCACCACGCCAGATTTCGGACCCTGTTCCGAATGATGGCGTCGCGGTGCCACGCAGCACTGGCGGAAGGCCGGGACCTAGCGGCCTCCCACCACCTCGACAGCGGCCACCCCCTTCTAATGGCGGAAAGGTGAGTTGAAGTGCTTCTATTCGAGTTCCGCTTGTCTTGCTAACTATAGATTAGACCGGCGATCTTGTCAAGCGACGCTATTCTACCCGCTTTAATAACCTTCCCGCTGATTTTGATGCAACTGCGCCGCCGGTTCCTTCTATGCCTACCTTCGACTCGAGATACGATCAACCTGTATCGCGAGCTCGACCGCCTCCTTCTCGTGACGGACCCCCTCCTTTAGGGGCACCCAGAAGTGGACCGCCAACTATAGATCCGAAGGCCCTTAGAGACCCGAGACTGGTCCCCGATCAATACGTTGCGAATGTCCTTAGTGAGGCCACTGAAGACGAGATTAGGGACTACGAGGCTTCTTTGCGCAAACTGAAAAACAGGGCGTCGGCAGACCTGCAACAGAATGTCTACCAAAACCGGGCGCAGTTCATCAAGATCAGCAAAGAGGCTGAGAAGCTCAAGTCGGAAATGCGTACCCTGCGTAATCTATTCAAGGAGCTAGCCACAAATACAAACGCTCTTAGAGCTGCGTCCGGCAGTCACAGCTCTTCTATGAACGGGGAATTCTCGACAGGCCTTAGCAAGAGAGACAAGCGCAGCTCAGTAGCCGATAGGACCGCCCTCTGGAATTCTCAAATGCAAGCTCTTTACAAGAATGTCGAGGGCTCACAGAAATTCTTGCCGAATACGATGGGCAGGCATGTTATCCAGCAGGCTGGAGCCTGGATCGAGCTCGATAACGCGACGTACAAGTCGAGGCGATCTATGTCGCTGTTCCTACTTAACGACCATCTGTTAGTCGCCTCACGTAAGAAACGAAAGACAGATAACCCCAACGACATGCGCGGCCCACATACGAAGCTGGTCGCAGATCGCTGCTGGCCATTATTGGATATCGAAGTGGT
The DNA here is from genome assembly GCA_022578845.1 of Hypoxylon cercidicola. Lineage (NCBI taxonomy): Eukaryota > Fungi > Ascomycota > Sordariomycetes > Xylariales > Hypoxylaceae > Hypoxylon > Hypoxylon cercidicola. The sequence continues at coordinate 38,790 of MU399528.1, forward strand.
CGATATGGCTGCTACGAGCGAATCCTACAGCGGTAGAAACAAACTTGCGGATGCCATCATGGTGCGAGGGGTGGGCCAGGAGTCGTTTATCTACAGAACGGAAAAACCAGAAGACCCCGAGAAGGCGACGTTGATTTTGAATATCAGGAAAGCAATAGAAGAGCTTCGAAAGAACTTGCAATCCGAGATGGAGGCTAACAATAAGGCCAAAGAAACCATCAACTATTTTGCTTCTCGAGATCCGGGCCTTCTGCAGAAGACGGAGCTACTCGAGACACTTTCCGACATCAAGGACATGTTAATCGAAGTGGACGGGAAACAGCAAAATCTACGGTGGGTCGAGGGCCAGATGGACGAGCTCGACATCGACATCGCCCTTCAAAAGTTCGACCTGGCAGTAGATCGTGTTGAAAAGATGCAAAAGCTGGCTCGCGGGTTAAAGAATAACGTCATCGCCCAGGACTTCATCGACTTTAAGGTAGATGAGCGATGCTCGAAACTAGGGGGACTAATCATCCGAGAGCTCGTCAACTCGCACAAACAGCCGCTCAAGACAAAGCGCAATGTCGAGTGGCTGAACAAATTAGGCTTCGAGGATCGTGCGAGGGAGGCGTATCTCAAGGCTCGTGGTGATCTGATTCAAACGCGATCAAGGTATGTCCTACAAGGAAGAATCTATGGTTATGTGGATACTAACTCGATATAGACAATGCATCTTCCAAGGTGATCTCCACCTCTATATCTGGCAGATCTCGTTTGTCTATTTTAGCATCATCAGGAACACGGTGAGCTGCTTCCAGAGCTGCTTTCCGCAAACGATGATGAGCGCGTGCGTGAAATGGGCTAAAGAGGAAGTGGATGCGTTTAATGTTATCTTGGCCAGACAGCTGAGCAGCACGGAGAGGGATGGAGTGGTATGGCAGCAGTGCATGAACCAGGCCAAGACTCATGCTAAGATGCTCGAAGAGGTGCAGCTGGACTTCCGAGATCTGGTCGGTAGAGAAGTGCCTCCAGCTAAAAGTTCGAATGGACCTGTTGGTCTAGGATTGACGTAGGTAGCTCTCTCTCGCTTCTATTGTAAATCAGATTGAAACACGCCCTGTGTGAAACAGAAAATGAAACATGTTATAATCAATCATATAGAGCAGTCCTCCTGAATCGCATATTCATGCTTATATTTAATATTTGGGTGCCTTGTAGTATCTTACGAAAAAAAGGGGGTTAACAATGAGGGACAAGGGGAACTGACGTAGGACGGGGAGGTACGTACCTCTTAGTGCATGTGGCACCCGTTAGGTACATATGTACCCAAACGCCCCCTGGGCCCCTTCGAATGCCACGGTCCGATGCTATCATCTAACAAGGGGAAAATTCCTAACATTGCAATCACCTGTGACACTTGCACAATATCGCAACCTCACTAGACGCGACTACCATTTTGGCGACGAAATTGAGAACAACGTCAAAGCTGTGACGAAAAAAAAAGTATTGTTTTTGTATTTCCCTTTTTTCCTCTTGCAACCTGCGACCTGCGACCGTGACGATACCCAGCTCAACTACTAGCCCCACCTTTAGACCACCCACATCAAAGCGAATTGCTGCTGCTGCCACTGCGCTTCTCTTTCGAGCCTTTCAAACGTCATTTCTCTTCGGCTGTCAGCTCGCCTGGCTCTATTGATTCCTACATTTCGCCAGGGCCTTCAACAGCCACCTGCGATACCATTTTCGGACGACACGACACGAAACAAACCCAAACCCCTTTGCAACCTGACTTTGGCCACTTCGCGATCGTCATCATCATGGATACCAACATGGAGGATGTCGGGCGAGTTCCCGCTGAAATGGCACCGATGCCAGCTTCGGAGCCGACCACCATCCCCACCCTCGACGGCTGGATCGAGAGCTTGATGAGCTGTAAGCAGCTTGCCGAGGGCGACGTCCAGAGACTTTGCGAGAAGGTGGGTTTGGGCCAGTGGATGTATTGCTGCGAATGCTATACTAACGTCTTATCATTTCTAGGCGAGAGAGGTTTTACAGGGCGAATCCAACGTCCAGCCGGTAGTACGTTGTTTCCGCTCTCATCATTGTTACTTCGGCTAATGTCTGTCTATTCAGAAATGCCCGGTGACGGTCTGTGGTGATATCCACGGTCAATTCCACGATTTGATGGAGTTATTCAAGATCGGCGGCCCCAACCCTGATACCAACTACCTATTTATGGGTGCGTCGTAAAACTACGTGCTAAGTATGGAGGATGTCGTTGTTGACGAATAGAATAGGTGATTACGTCGATCGAGGCTACTACTCTGTCGAAACAGTGACGCTGCTCGTCGCTCTCAAGATCCGCTACCCTCAACGCATTACTATTCTGCGTGGCAACCACGAGTCCCGTCAGATCACCCAAGTCTATGGCTTCTACGACGAATGCCTTAGGAAGTACGGCAACGCCAATGTGTGGAAGTTCTTTACCGACCTCTTCGACTATCTTCCCCTAACCGCGCTCATCGACAACCAAATCTTCTGCCTCCACGGCGGCCTGTCGCCCAGCATCGACACCCTCGACAACATCAAAGCTCTCGACCGCATCCAGGAGGTCCCTCACGAGGGTCCCATGTGCGATCTTCTGTGGTCCGACCCCGATGACCGGTGCGGCTGGGGAATTTCGCCCCGCGGTGCGGGTTACACCTTCGGCCAGGATATCTCGGAGGCGTTCAACCACAACAATGGCCTGACGCTAATTGCACGAGCTCACCAGCTGGTCATGGAAGGTTACAACTGGTCGCAAGATCGAAACGTGGTGACGATCTTTTCTGGTGAGTCGCCCTGTTATGGTCACGGCAAAGTCCTCTGCTCCAGAATAACGTACTAATCTACGATTCCTTAGCACCCAACTACTGTTACCGATGTGGTAACCAAGCAGCCATCATGGAAATCGATGAGCACTTGAAATACACCTTGTGAGTGGCCTATATCGAGACTTGGCAGCTCACGTGCCACATCAGGATTGACAATGTGCTTACGATTTTCTGCAGCTTACAGTTTGACCCATGCCCACGGGCTGGCGAGCCGATGGTCTCCCGACGTAAGCAGATCCCCCGATCCCTTATCTGATTTCTTCCCGCTCTACCATGCTACGCTGCGCCGTGCCTCGGCTTAATAATGGATGACATCAATACTGACCCTTCTCGATAGGCACCCCAGACTACTTCCTCTAAGCTTTCGGCGGATCTTGATGCCGCGCCACGAGAAGAGCGCGAATTCAAGGTTTGGAGGTCTCGAGGAGTTCCGTCTGAGCCTAGATCGCCACACCATCCTGCCATTACCGAAAGTTAGAAGACGATCTGAAGGGGGGTACGCGGCGGCGGCGGCAGCAAGCAACACGCATGTACGACGAATGGAAGCTGTCAGCGCCCCCTCGAGTTGTCAGTCAGCGGTCTTTCCGCTAGGCCGATCCCGACGCCGGTGCAGTGTAGCCCGTCCAAGTAAGAGGTTTCAGACAATGGGCGGTTTGGAATCATTGTCACGATGCCCCGTGTTTGGTCGCCTCCGTTCTGTAAGGAGGGCCCGAGATATGTCTTTAAGCAGTCCAATGCAAAATAGATGGCCCAAGCATTAGATTTTCTCATGAGCAAGAGAGAACAAGACCCTTTTTTGTTTTTGATTGCAACGCTTTGCTCGATTATGACGAATGTCGAGAGGCGTCTTCGGTGTCTTGGTAGGAAATGGAATTTGATGCCATAGAAGAAAGACGAAAGACAAATGACTAGAATGAGGATCGTGACATGTTTCCCAAGTGGGAATTGAATCTCTCTCGCGGTATGTTGTTGCTAGAGATACTTTAAGGATTGAAGTTATCTCCGAAGTGTGAAGTGCAACTACTTTTCACTCTCTCTGGCAATAATACTTTTTCATGGCTTTTCATGGTTTTTCGTGTATAATTCAGCCATCAACCGTTCGTGCCATGCAGAGGTAAGCATCAAAGTGAGATAGATGTATGAGGTAAGTAAGTAATTAGTAAAAGTCGTGATATTATCAAGTGGTATACAAGAAAACTCATGCAAAAAACGAAAAAAATAAAAAATAAACACAAAGACATTATCCCCCTTTTTTCCCTCATTTTTTCATATCCATAGCCAACCTTCTTACATGGTCCGCGCCCGCCCCGTATACGTACAACTGCTCTGCCCGCTCCGGCTCCGGCTCTGACTCCGACTCCTCTCACTGTCGCCGCCCGCGGTATCGCGGCTCTCGCTGCTACTCCTATTGCTTTCTTCTCCTCCTCCTCCTCCTCCTCCTCCTCCTCCTCGTCTTCCCCCGCTGCCGCTGCCGCCGCCGCCGCTCATCATCAGCAGCCCGGCGCCGCCGTCGCTGCCGGTGCTCCGCCGCGAGCTGGCCCGGCGGCCCGGCGAGGAGGAGAAGCCCCAGCCGTCGAGCGCCCACGGCGCCAGCAGCGTCGCGCTCAGCAGCTCCAGGTCCAGGTCCAGGTCCGGCAGGATCGGCGGGCCCAGGTGCGCCGGCGCCGGCGTCCGCACGCTGGGATTCCCGCTCCTGCTCCCGCTCCCGCTCCCGCTCATCTCGCCACCACCACCGCCGCCACCGCCGCCACCGCGCGACCTGCGAAGGAAGTTGTGGTGGTGGTGGTGGTTTCGATGCCGCGGGCGCGAGGCGGTCACGGTCGTGGTCGTGGTCGTGGTAGAGGGAGCGATGGTGGAAGAGGCCACCAGCGGATCCGTGTCCGTCGCGTCGCGCCCGCCCGCGCTATCATGACTGCTGCTGCTGCCGTCGGGCCCGTACGCGTCCGCCTCGCTGTTGATGCGCATGCGGACGCTGCGGATCACGTCGCGGCCGCTGCGGCCCACGAGCCGGCTCGTCCGGCCTACCGCCGACGACGACGGGGGCTGGGGCTGGGGCTGGGTCCGCAGGAGCTGCGGGTCGTGGTGGTGGTACGTCAGGTAGTTGTGGTAGTCGTGCTGCGGCGGCAGCTTGCCCCGGCTGAAGCTGCCGCTCGTCGCCGGGCTGTTGCGCGCCGCCGTGTTGGACGCGTCTGTGTTGTAGCAGCACGTGCTGGCGTTGGTCGTGGTAGCGTTCCCGTTGCCGTTCCCGTTGCCGCGCGTAGGCGACGCGAGGCGGGAGCGCGGCGGCGACGACGTGGGCGTGAAGGGTTTAAAGGGCGCGACGATGGTGTGGCCCGAGAAGGACCCCTGCCGCATCATGGCGAGCGGCTTCTCGGAGCCCATGAGCGGCAGCTTGCCGACGAGGTCGGTGCGCGAGTTGGCCGCCGACGACGACGACGGCGGCGGCGGCGGCACCGCCGGCGCGAGGGGCGAGTAGTCGCCGGGGCCGCGCGCGCCGTCGGGCACGATGAAACGCCGGTCGAAGCGCGCCAGCAGGTACGCCGTCGACACGACGAGGTCCGTGACGAAGTTGAAGCAGTAGTAGCAGGCGCGGCTGTGGAACCAGGCCGGGTGGGCGGCGGGCCGGCCGTCGAAGCTGGCGCCGACGCGGAAGCCGGCGCCCAGCGTCGCGACGAGCGACGTGAAGACCAGCAGCCCGACCTTGGCGCGCCAGCGGCCCGCGCCGAACTTCTCGACGCGGAAGCCGCCGCTGCCGCTGCGCGGGCGCGCCGCGACGGCGAGGCACACGACGGGCACGGGCAGGAAGGCCAGGCAGGCCAGGTACGCGCCGGCGAAGAGCTGGACGGCGCGGTCGGCGCGGCGCGCGGGGCGCGACAGCGTGAAGAAGCCGTGGATCGTGGCGGCGATGGCCATGACGAGGCAGCACAGCACGCAGGCGATGAGGAACCAGACGGCGTAGCGGGCGCCGCGGTGCCAGCCGAGGCGCGGGTGGTAGGCGCGCAGGACGCGGTGGGCGAAGAACAGGTTGATGATGAAGATGAGGACGCTGCCGCACTGCGTCATGACGCTCGCGGCGATGACGGCGTCGACGGTGGCCGGGTAGCTGGCCCAGATGATGCGGGCGACGAGGGACACGCCCCGCAGGAGGCACAGCGCGAACAGCATGCCCGAGAAGACGAACTTGAGGTGCCGCTGCTTGTTGATCCGGAGGATCGCCATGTGCGCCGCCGCCGAGAGCAGGAAGAGCAGGAGCAGCACGGCGGCGACCGGGTCGTCGATCGCGGGCGACGGCACGCCGCCTACGATGGCCATGGTGGGTGCGTACGGTGGTCCCGGGGGCTTGGCTAGCTATTTTTTCATTGATGTGTTAGCGGATAATTCGTATGTCATTGGGGCGTAGGTAGCTGCGGATAGGGGGTAAAAGATCACGTACTTGGCTCGCCCCGGAGCTCCCCTTGGGAGTGGGCGATGTCCAATTCCCCGACATGGCTCCCTTATTTTCCGCCTTGGTAATTACTGAAAATCTCGCAATGTCCTAAGGACCGCAGCCCAGGGGGCGAGAGGGTTATTTTATGATGTTGCGCTCGTCGTCGACCAACCGTTATGTAGAGATGCGAGGTTGGTCATGGGGGGTTTATTAGATGTGTATCGTCAGTCCTGTAGACATCATGATCAGATTAACAAAAAGGGGGGGGATAAAAAAAAAGTTGGAGAAGCAAGCAAGCAATTCGGTTCCTCTGTTCGAAAAAGCAGCAGCAGCAGAGAGTAAAAAAAAAGTAAGACACGCGTATCCGGTACATATGGGATTACGAACTTGTGCTGGCCATCCTGCTTCCCTTCCTACCTCCTCGCCGTCCCAGCAAACCTAGACCGGCTGCCGTATGCACCACAGCGTGTGACTTCATAGCGTTTGGACCTGGAGTCTATCGTGTTTGGATAGGGAAGGATAGGATGGGGGTTCGGCTTCTGCGTAAGCAACTGTTTGCCGATTTTCCCCTTTTGGCCCCCCTTTTCGCCCGTCGCGAGCGACCCGTCGGCAAGGGGGCTTTCGTTACCGCCGACGACCACTTAGGGTTGGCGCTTTAAACGTGCGACACAAGCGTCGGTTGCAGCTCGGATAACATGAAACGGGTCGAGATGGAATGGTCATAGAAAAAAAGGTTCCTCGGCCACCACCCGTGGGGAAACGGGTGTGTCTGCAACTCAATCTCGTCGCCAGACGACAACGGGATTCGCCCAGGATCGAAGTTGGCCGTTCCTGATCCGATCTGGGGTCACATCTGACATAAATATATGAATCATATCGAGACCCTCTAGCATCCTAAGAGCGAAGATGATGAGGTTACTTTCATAAGATGGGACATTATAAGCATGGCTCGGAGCCGAGGAATTCGGGGACATCATACCATATGGTGAGCAACATTAAAGTTCACGGCACGTCGGGCAACGGTCCCATCGCACCAGCTCATCGCAAGGCCTTGTTAGATCTATCCAGACCTCAAATTCGCTGCCGCACTTTACCACCACCAAGATTCTGAACCCAGCTGCACGACGATACCAAGTGTTACAGGACCAGGAATTTGATGTTGAGATAGTGCCGGCCAGAATTCAACTCAGGGGCGCATAGAAAAAGCCCATCTTGGATGGGAGAGATCTAAATCCTTGCGCCCCTATTCCCGGACTCACGCGTCACTCATGTCCCAGTCTTCCGCTTTTGAAAACCATTCTACATTTCATGTCTCCTAGAATACATCATGTACAAAGTAACTTTGCATTGTGTCTATATTCATTCATGCAAAGTCCTCGTGCTCTAATATCAGATCTTCGACTCCTCGTTGGCAACGGATGCAGTGGTGTAGAGCAAGTAATGTTGTTGCGAATAGGATTAGACTAATCGAAATATGACCTGACGTCGTACTCATATTATATGCCTCAGGCGCCTTTTGATATGAACATAGGATCAACTGCGTGATAACGAATGTTGCCTCGCTGGGGATTAGGGCCTCTGGCACACTTCTTCCTCCCTTGCTATCACCCCCCCACACTATCCTCCATATGCTGGTATTGGAAAGCTAAGTTGTGAAACGTGCGTAAGGTCTGCTCGTCCTCGCCACCTCTTCAGTGCTTCCAAGATTGGTTGACGTTGTACTTCTTTCTCGTCTCACTCTTCTGCTAATAGCCTCTTCGCGTGCCATCTCGTCGCATAGAATAGGCATTAGCTAATGACATATGGCCAAGGTCTCATTACAGGCGTAACCAGCTTGTAGGAGTTGGAAGAACTTACAATAGCCACCGTATTCTTCTGGCCTGGTATGTAGTCCTTGGATTGTGCGTCTCCTTCTGCTTCTCTGCCACTTTCTTGACCTTCGTCTCAGCTTCCATACACTCGAGTCCCGATGAACTAAGTGGGACAGGTTGAGACTCAAGTTGGGCTGTCCTTCCAAGAGGATTAATAGCGTGAATCGACAAGCTCGCCATTGTGTTGAAGTATGGCAGTTCTGGTTGCCGGCTTTTACTTGCAGCGATAGCCTTTGTTTTGGCGACGGCTACAACGACAACACCGTTGGTACTCATTCCATTTCATGTATTCATCTACTAAGATGGTCGGCAAATTCGATGCGGCGCGACGATGCCCAATGGCATTGCAGAAAAGAACTGCTCTCACAGGTACTCGGGCGTTACGTATAGCTGTGTGAGGTATGATCTCATACCCTGAGATATTTTCTGGCTCTGCCCTTCCTGCTCTTTTTTGGTAGACTCGAGGCTGACCTCGAGCGGCCCTTGTCGCAGGGGCTAGGGGGAGAATTATGTAGACTCCTCTGTTATTGCTCTTAGAATTGACTCAAGAATCGGAATGGTTAACCCAAACCTATTTCCATTATGACGAAGCAACTGCGTTAGATCCAAATCCCCAATAGACTACATCTTCCTTTGCCACAAACGGCTTCAACTTTTCCCAGTCGTTATTGTTATAGTGACTTTTTCTTACTTGGGTATTATCTTCGGGTACCTCTAAACCTATGACACGATCCCAAAAGTCGTCGAATAGCCTCGAGTTGCCCCGGTGTGAGTGGCTGTTGACTGGAGATGGGAGCTATTGCCGCCGAAGGGAGTGAGCCAGAGGAACACGATGGGATGCTCGCATTTCGCTCGCGACCTTGAGGTGTTGCTAAAGGCTGCTGCGGTCTCCTCACCTGCTCATCGTCGCTCTGAACACCACTTGTCTTGTGCGAAACAGCTGCTGCAGGGTCGAAGCGGATGAGCGCGCCTCAGCCATGGAAAACTTGTGTGAGTGCTTCAACATAACCACGTAGCTTAACCAAGTCTCTTTCCATCCGGGTCATATGCTTGGTCCAATCCGTAACCGTAGCCTTCAAATCCTGTACCTGCTGACTGACAAAGTCGAAGTCATCGGATACCTCATCTTTGAACTTGTCCAGCGTCCCTTGAATTCCATCTAGAACCGAGAGGATTTGCCCATCCGCGACAACTGGGTCGTTGGGAGTTGGCTCTTCCCATTCAACAAGGTGAGCATCTTGCAGCTTTCCTTGCCAGAAGTCGGGAACAGTTGCTGCGTTCTTCGGCTGAAGGAGCCAAATGAGGCCGGCTTTCTCGAGAGCCTTTTCTAACTCTCGTGGTAGGACTCCAAATCCTTCGCGCCTCAGCCATGGAAGATGTCGGTCTCGCTCGGTTTGCTAGGCTCGACGTTCGACGCTTGACGCTACCTAACTCGGTATCCCCATTGCATAACATTGGTAGCTTCACCAAACATCGATGTCCTCGTCAATGTCATTGAGCCCCGGTAGCTCTCAACTTGGGTCGTGTCTAGCGCGCTGAGGCGGTGTTGGAGTGAAAGTTGAGGGGGTTGGGTTGGGATGTTTTCAGCTTCCCAATTTGAACTTCCACAGCTCAGTCAGTGATCAATTCCTAGCCTCGATATCCATAATAATCCGAGCTTTGAGAGATGTATAACTTACCTTGTAAGAGACTTTAATAATCTCATTAATTCTATTACATTGTCTGTAAGGGAAGATATTATAATAAAATAAATGAGTGTTCGTCGAGGTATTCAAACGATTGTAATGGAGATAAACGATTAGATATCTATGTTGAATATCTTTGACGAACTTGATGTTGAACAGAAGAACCGAAAATTCATGTGGGGTAGAACCAGACAGCCGAGAGATCGAAGAATTGTCCAATGACATAATTGTAGGATGGGCGACCACATAGGAGATACTGATGGGTAGAAAGGTTTAGGTATGTATGGAACGAGGTTCAAAAGGGAGACTTGAAGGAGGACTAGAATGCACTCATAACCAGCTCAAGCTAGCAGTTCGTGGCAGAGTTTGCTGGTAGATGGTAGATAATAGTCTGAAAGTTGAGATGGGGATGGTTGGAAGTTAAGTTGAATTGGTTGGTTCATGTCTCGGGGTTCCCCAATTGATGGAAATGGTGGCCAAGTAAAAAGACTCACGTAGTGGTATAATCATGGAATAATCTCTCGTAAGAGCATCGTTTGGTATAATGATGCGCCACTGCCATGTCCAATGTGTCTCCACTACCCCTGAATTCTAAAATACAAGAGCTAGGTAGTTGCAAGTTCTCCAATACGAAGTTTCCTCGCTATGGAACGAAACACCCCAAATAATGCATAAGTACATATATAGGTTGGACAAATATTGTTCAAGTGATTTATCTAGGTAGTTCGATTATTGGAGTTGTTTAAAAGGTAGTTTAAGAGGTGCGCGGTGATTTATACGAATATGACCAATAGTACAAAGACTCCCTAATATCGTGCTTAAAGCTATGTGTTCAGAGATATTTCGACCTCTCTCCAAATTGAAATTGAATAGTGTAGATATCATTCAGCAATGAGCCACTCGTCTCTAAGCTAATCGGTCAACCAAGTATTGAGTTTAAAAAGGCAAGTCAAAGTTATATTAGAATGAAGCGAGAGTATATGAAGTGAGCTATCTATCCAACTTCCACATACCTTAGGGGTAGACAAGACATAACGCTAAGAACTTCCAAGTTTCTCTGTTATCGCTCTTGGAATTGCCTCAAGAATCGGAATGGTTAACCCGAACCAATTTCCATTATGACGAAGCAACTACGTTAGATCAAAATCCCCAATAGACTGCGTCTTCCTTGTCACAATGCCAACCATGTACTGAGGAAACAACTATGTCGTTGCACGAAGAGCTATGGACCTAGAAGGGGTACAGGAACCCATGTATATACAGAAGGCCAGGACAAAGGACCACGTTCAGGCCACAAGGGAACCCGTGACTCCTATTAGGTTCCAGGGATAACCTTGCCTAAGAGTCGAGGGACGAGGTCCTGACACCTTTGCCACAAACGGCTTCAGCTCTTCCCAGACGTTATTGTTGTAGTGACTCTTCCTCACTTGGGTACCATCTTCGGGTACCTCTAAACCCATGGCACGATCCCAAAAGTCGTCGAATAGCCGGTCCACATATTTGGACCGGTCTGGAAAATTGTGCGCGATCCACCTCTCGAACACGTATCTTGCCATTCCGGAACCGCCAAAGTGCCCGACCGGCCGGGCAATTTGTCTGGTCAGGTACACCTCTGCTTGAGGACCGCATGGTTCTATGTAATGGCCGACAGCATCCTGACAGAGTCAGGCATGGCGAAAGACGTTCGTAGCGCCCATAGTCATAGGGAGGACTCACGCATGTCAGGCCTCTGTCAAGGTCTAAAGAAACTGTTGTTTTGCAACTCTTTTAGAAAGGAAAAAGCGCACGCTCCGCCAGGTTTTCTACCTAGCTCCGCTTACGTAACATGGTTACGTAAGGGGCCGTGACAGCCTCCCAGATCTATGACCAACACCGCCACTCCACTCTAGCAAAAGCGCCGTATTAGTATTCGTATTCTTAGACCGAAAGCCGGGGACATAGTACGTGAACTTACGAATCTGCCGAACTTTTTCTTCGTTTCATTTGCTGATGTATTTGCTTCATTGCAGCGGTTGACGGTAGCCTCGTTGACCGTCAATGCGGCAAGCTCCAGCTACGAAAGGTTGTGCCTCAGAACTATGGCTGCGTGGATGTCTAAACCGCCAACATCACGTTCCAGCCGGTCCGGTGGAGATCACAGGAACCGCTCCCCATCGACAGCAATCTTCTTCTTCGACGTGGATGGCCTTTAGGGTGAGGCGGCCATGGATTGCGGCAGAATCACTCCGGGGACCGCATGTACCTTCGCCAACACCGGGTAGACTATCACGGTATCCTGCCGCATCATACGTAAGTCCGCGTGCGTGCCGCTGATCACTTTCTTGCAGATATTGCAGCATCAGACACGCTTAAGCTGTACGTGTTCTGTCGGGATCTGGATGAGTATCTTCGCGGTGCCGTTGTTCCATTGGCATGCCAAACGCGCCGCGGCTAAGAGCTTTGCCGTCAATGGCGTTGATTCTGGAGAGAAGAATAACAGTCGGTTTGTTGGAACTTGGAAAAGCTTGATCGGAATATAGGTTGTTACCCATCCGAACTATCCTTTCGATGAGTCCATACGACCATGGAGCGTACACAGGTCCGTGAACTAGTCGACTTCCCTTCCCTTCCCGTAACCAGGGTAAGGGGGTAAGGGTATATTGTCTGTATTTTTATAACCAGTCTATCCAGGCGGATAATGGTGTGGATAAGGACAGGGACGTATTGTATACGCGGAGGCTGTATGTGTGGAGGCTGCGGTATGTTGGGCATTTCTAGACCAGAAGTCTGAAGTGCCAGTAGGTGCTATCTCAATAACGACGCAGGTGGTTGTCCGGTTCATTATTGTCGTAACAGCCACACTTACGCCTAGAACGTTGTTGGGAAGGTCGACACGTTGGGTGTTTGTGGTCGACTCAGCCTGGAGAGGGTTGTATCCATCACGACTAATCTCTCAGCCATTTGGTCGATCGTATGGGTTGTTGGATATGGATTCTTGGTATGATCCGTGTCGATTCCCAGTCTCCAAAACCCATATCTCACTCCATTCTGGCCACGTTCTAATCTCCCTTCAGTAAGTCTTCTGCACCATGCCAGGGTACGGTGTTCCCATGCTAGACATTTGCTGAGGGTGATTCATGTTCTGCGTGTGAGGTGGCTGTGGTGTTCCGGTGCTTCTGATGTGTTGAAGTTGTCGCATGTCCATGCTCATCACATGGCCCATCTCTATCACGCGTTGAGATTGTGGCACTTGGATACCATGCGAAAGTTCTGGTTTCTTTGGGAAAACCCAATCCATATTCTGCTTATCCACATCCATTATCTGTTCGTTGAGACCTTGTCTTCGCCGGACATGGTCGTCGTAGCCTGCCCTTTTCGGGATAGTATTGGGACCGCGTGTGGTTCGGGTTCATAGCGAGCGGCGGTCGGTCAATCTATTGTCGGAGACGGTTAACTCAGGGGACTTTGTAACGGCGAGGATATACGATGTTCTTACCTTGTATAGAGAATATGGAGACGACGAAACATCGCCAGCTGAATTGAAGCTGTGGCTCTAGCAGTGACATGATCCCATCTTGCGGTAATCACAGATTGGAGGAGTCGTCCTCGAGCAGTAGTAAGTAATCAGAAAGACCGATTTATTGTACCAAGAAAGGCCGTGAAGTCAAGACCAAGGAGGTATGTCGTCAAGTAAGTATCGGGCTTCTGACGCCCGTCAAGATCACCAGTCTGACGTAGGGCATTCTGGACTCGAGAATAGGACGAGTCGAGCTCGAGTTATGCGGCAGATAATAGGGGTTGGGGGTAGTTTCGGCTTCTTGTTGGGAGGATGAGGAATTGTATGGGTGGTTGAAGAAGGATACGGACGACTGGAGTAGTTATACGAGCACGGAACCACCCTGGATAGGGCTAGAAGAATGGACGATTGATTAATACCCTCTGCTCTCGTCTCCCGTGATATTGAGATTTGAGGCCTTGCTCTGGAGTTGTCGAGGAACCGCCAGGCGAAAGAGTGTCTAGGTTTTCGGTTGTGTTTCGGGTTTATAAAGTCTTTGTCTGTTGAAAATCTGGGTTGCTGGTCACCTATACAAGTAATTGCCTAACTGGTGTAAAAGGTAGGATGGACTTGGTTAGATGGAAGGTTGTTACGGTGAACTGTTAGGTCGATACTTCGGCCTCGATGGCTGCTGTGGACGTAACTGCATTGAGTACCTCATAGGTCTTAGTCGGATACTGGTATATGTACCTAGGTAGGTTTGTTAGTGTTAGTCTCATATAAAGTGGAAAGTAATATGGCTTTTTATTGTTCGGAAAGAAGCAACGCTCAATAGTCTATATGTATGGCAAGTGGAAGATACCTCAAATATGCGACTACCCATATAAACAAGACGTATTTGACTTTGCATCAGGTTAGTTTGGTAGTATATAGGAGGTAGCTACGCAGCAACACAAACAGCAACTAGTTTATTCCCGTTAAGTCTCAGCTAACCTATCCGCAGGCTATTGCCGTAGTCTATTGTCATTTTATTTGTCTAGGTAGATACTGCTATATAAGTTGCCGATAGGGAATGCTATTAAAATAAGAGAGACTACTGACACGTAGATAGGTAGCTAAGACCTTGAGTAAGTAAGAGCACATGGAGGTACCTACTACCAGTTATTACGCTCTGTTTCCCCAGTAGGTAAATCGTTGTGTGTTGTAGGAAGGCATTTGATAGCACACCATGAATGGTAGTTGGCAACAGCGACTTGCGGCTGGTGCAGATCCGCGCCACGTCTGCCATGTAAGCGAGATAAGGCTTAGTGCCGTGGCTGGTTAGAGCCGATGACGACAACCCCCTTGCGATGATTGGACGAACAATAGGTAAGGAAAATGCTTCCCAAAAGGCTAAGCTCGGGGCCCAAGCTTGGGAAAAAGAAAACAGCTCCTGACGCCAAAGGAAAATCATCCGTCCATACATATCGTACGTAACCCATCACAACTTGCACCCCCGAAAAAAAAGAATACGACTGCCTAAAGGAAAAAAAAAACCCCGAATTATTAGCGAAATCTCGGTCGCTGAGATAATTCTAACGTCTATTCTTCCTTTCTAGTTATACACCGCAAACCTCTACGTACGGTTCCGCCACCCCGGCGCTTTCGCGATCCGTTACAACACCACGAATAGAACATTAGTCGCGTAGATACACGCATATCCCACCCGACCGGGGAAACCGCAAAGATGGACTTTTCCGACTCCTTGTACGCAGACCACAGCCCCCTGATCTCGGTCCCGCTTCCTTTGTAGGAACGAGAGATCGCGTCATGTTGGAAAAAAAAAAAGCGCTAACATGAGCCCCTTTACCCGCAGCCGAATCGTCAACCTCGCCGTGGGCGTGATCATGGCGCTGGGCGGCATATCGCAGTTCTTCAGCAACTTCGGCTTGTACGTCATCCGCCTAGCCTAGCCTTCTCTTTCTCCTACCCAACCGCACAAAGCCACGCCCGCGCGGTGCTTCGACCGCGCGCGCCCCCCTCCCCCCTATAAGCAGCCCAATTCACTAACGGCCCCCTTTTTTCGCAGCCAATCCATCATCCTAGGCGTCTACGTCCTGCTCTTCGGCCTCGCGACGGCGCTCCTCGAGTTCCAGATCCCGCCGCAGGTGGCGCGCTACGCCTCCTTCATGTTCTCCTTCGTCGGCCGCGGCATCTTCTACGTCTTCATCGGCTCCATCCTGCTGGACAACAACTGGATGCGCATCGTCGCCGGCTCTATCGTCGGTATCGTCGGCCTCGCCTACGTCGTCCTCGAGTTCGTCCCCTCCGTCGAGCCCCCCGCCAACATGCGCGAGGCCGACCAGGGCTGGGGCGCTGAGCAGGTGTAGAGCAGACGTCGGAGGCTTGTCTATTTGTAAGAAACGAAACCCTGCGAGGAGAGCTTGCGGAAGATGGTTGGTTGCCCGGAAGAAACTCGACTACATATACACTTCGGACGCTGGGTTGAGTGGAGTTGAGTTTGAAAGAAGCCCTGCTGCCTGCCTACTTTCACACCCGTGTGCTGCCGAGGGAGGATGATTTTGTATCTTGACGCTGCAACGAGAGGCGGCTAGTAGATGAAGAGGTTTGTGTACTGGGGATCAGATCTCACATTTTATTGGAGCTGGAGAAAGAGAAGAGATTGCGATCAGAGTGTAAAAGGTTCTATTTTCATTCCCAAGTAAACTGTATTGGGAGCGGCTTCGCCCGGTGGTGAATGGTGTTGGAATGATTGTACATGTACGAATAGAAGGCGTGGAGATAGGTATGAATTCTCTACCGCGCAAGCAAGTTGAAATATTGTGACTGTGATGTGTTAATAAACGGTATATGGTGATAGAATACCGGACTCGAGAAACCCCTGAAAATCCATTTGCCGGGTATCATATCATAGTAAGCGGATTCATATAACATTTTTTTATAAAAAAATCAAAGGCTGATACTAGCTAGGTAGTATATATTCCACGGACTTTCTCCCTACCCCCTTTGAACGCCTGAACTGTCGCTATATGCCGACCCCTTGATCTGGACCATGCCATCCGTTTTCCAGGCTCTCTCCCATAACTCTATAGTCCATGCGCGGAACTCCTTGGGATATTTCATATTTCGCAGCGTTGCTTACGCCACAGAAAGGGATTTTCGACCCAATTCAACACAATACAGAACACCACGGCTTTCCCTGTTGCCTATTTTCTCGAGCTCGTCAACGCCGAGCACATACGCTATGCAGTCAAAAAGCAAACCAAACCACCAGCAAAGCAAGTAAAAGAGAACGCCAAAGACTATTTGGTACGCCCCCCAGTTGCATTTTCATTATTTTTCCGTAAAGCAACTCCAATCGTAATTCTTCGTGAAAGAGAGGAGATAAACATCATTAGATAATAAGTAAAGGGTGGCGACTCTACTTTTGCAGTGCGGCCATCTCACGTTCTTTGGCCGCCAGCAATTGGCGCATACGCTCGGTTTCCTGTTGGAGCGCTGCTAGTCGATCGGTTTTCGATCTTTCGTCCTCACCCGTACTTTCCCGGGATCGAATAGCCGGCAAAGCGTAAGACGCGATTGACTGTAGGCTAGGGCTTGGTGGTGAAGTGAGCGTAGTTACTGGAGACTGAAGACGTAGAGATTCGGCGGCGATGTCGGATTGAGAGAAGTTGAGACTGGATTCAGAGGCCGGGTTGAGAAGCGACTTGATCGAAGACAGCCTCTTTGAATGGTCGTAGGCCAATTCGCTGGGCGCATAGTCCGACTCGGTTCCTGAAAAGGATCGCTTTCGGGAGGGCGAGAGAAACGAAGCGGGAGATAGAGATGATTGACGATCGCTTAATGCCGAGATGGACATTAGCGGTGCCAAGCGATTATCGTCGGTGAGGGAATTTCGAATATCGATATGTTGCGGAGCATTAGTACTATGGTATGCCATTAGATCGGACGACGACATCGGCGTTGATCCTGGGTTCGATCGGATCGGGTCGGGGAGTAGCGTAAGAGGGTGCTCGGTCTTTTGTCGTAACCCGAGATTGACAGACCCATCTTCATTAACGGAGCCGCGCTCCAATTCGGGCTCGGCATATTGACTCTGCTGTTCGATCGAATCGATCGCCATTGCATCTTCTGCGCCATCCGCTTGGTTTGCTGGTATTACACGTTTCCTCCTCTTAATCACCGACTTCTTCATAGTTACCGGTCGGTGCACCCCGTGAAGTTTGTAATACAATCCTACGACAATTAGCAGACATCTCGCAGTGGATTTCAACTCGGTACGTACCGCACGCGTTGCATATGGTATGCCCGGATTCGTCGCGACGCCACAGAGGAGTTATCGTAGTACCACAGTTCTGGCAGGCAATGACCACAGTCGTGTTGTCTTGAGCCGACGCCTGCTGGGCATTTACATCGATTGGAGTCGGCCCTTCGTCGACAGGAGCTCCGCTTCCATTGCTCGATGCCCGGCTTTGGTTCTGGAGTTGAGCGCTCTTTGCTACTCGGTTGTTATACGCAGGACAGCCGCTGCATCCTTCCGCGCCGCCGGTACCGTTGCATCGCCCCCCGCCAGGACATGATCCGTTAGGCATCTGATCCGCAGCCACATAGGTGGCGCCTGGAATGTTCGCTGATCCGGGCTGAGAACACGGCCCAGAAGTTGTCTTCTCAGGTGTTCTTTTCGTGGCAGTAGAGACCGTCGACGGCGGCCGCTTGAGATTCGTCGGACGCGACGAGTTTCGCGCCTTCAAATACAGCCCACAAGCGTTACAAATGGTAGCTCCTTGAGGAGAGCGTCTCCATAGCGGCGTTCTCGTAGTTCCGCAATTGCTAGGATGGAGTTAGGACTTGTTCGGAATACTAACTTGTTGGGCAGTACTTACGTGCATACCTGGCCGCTCTGATTCGACGTCGAGTTCGATCGCGTGGATGGCCAGTTCTCTTGAAGTATCGGATCGAATGGAGAGGGACTCTTGGAATGGATACGCTCGGACCCTTGTATGGACGGACTAGGTGCATCCGAGAAATCACTCTGGCTTTGGCCTGCTGGACTTCTCGAACCAACCGAGGAAGCATTTTGAACGGACATCGTTTCAGACGGTTGCGTTCCTTCCCTGGAGACGACAGGGTGTGCAGGAAGTGCGGTTCTTACAGAGGTCGAGTCCGACCTGGCAAGTTTCGCGTACGGATAAGAGGTGACTTCCATCATGACTCCAGTCGTTGGATTCCTTCAAAGGATCTGGCCCCGTCGTAAATGCTTACAGCGATCGTCGCGTACGTTTCCTCTTGCTCTATGATAACATGGGAATCCAGGCCAGAGCTGAAGAGGACTCTAGGGGAGCGGTTGATGGACTGTCTGCGTTCGACTGTCGGTGTTCCAGATATTGAATATTAGAGGCTCAACGAGGACGGATACAGGCCAGCAGATGGTCCGGGGTCCGTCGCAAGTTTGCTACAATATGTCGTGACTGCTCGTAATCCTTAGTAGGGAATGATGAGTAGCACCCTTTACGAGTTCTATGCCGCCATGGACCGATTGCACGGGAAGGTGAGGGAGGACGGAGGAAATGCCAAGATAAGGCGAGAAATGATTCGACTACGATCGACTACGAAGTCAGATGGCCAAAGACGGTAAGACGGGGAAGTCTATGGGGATTTCGGGACGCAAGGGGCAATATTCGTCGAGGCTCGTGTGATTCCTATTGTACTGTAGGCCCGGGTGGCACAGGACCATAGGTAGAGGGATGTTTAGGCGTGCAGTGTATGCAGTGTATGCAGTGTATGTACCGTATGTATGTACACTACCTAAATGTTCAATGTTGGTGGAGTGATGAGGGCTGATTCTTTGACTTTGAGGGTGAAAGTCTTGCTAATGCTAATGGGCTGGAATCACGAGGTCGAGCCCTGACCCGCTTGCATAACCCTCGTCGAGAAGCTCGGGAGACGCTACAAGGCCGCCACGTCGGAATTGATCCGTGGAGATAAGATCGGAGGAGTCAGAGAAAGAATGGGATGGGTTGTTTTGTACGAGGGAGCCTCCGTCCGAGGTGACTCTCGGAGATTCGAGAACGAGATAATGAGGGATTCCCAAGAGTCAGGATTTAGGACTAAAGACTAAAGGACGGACTACTGAGTGACTTGTGGAAGGCTTCAGCTGGTGGTACAGTACTTGGTGTATTTGGTACTGCAGCATTCGCACCGCATACGGTAATCGTAGCCACTGGAAGACAGGGCTTTGACAGGGTGGGACAGGCCTGATAGGCAGGGAATGGTAGGGGAAGCAGGGGAGCAGGGGGAGCAGGGGGAGTTCGTGCTCCCATAGGCTAGCGTGGTCTAGCAAGGTCTAGCACGGACTAGCATGGATCTCAAAAAAAAGATAAAAACCCACCCGGCTCAATGAGACATGGGCAGATTATTATTAAATGACTTGTCATTGGCTTCAGCGAAAGATTAGATTTGATACTACTAGGGTCCGTAAGTACATATGTACATACATACCTAGTGTACAAACCAGACAGCCCCAGGCACGACGTTACGGGTCCATACGGGCCTCGTGGGCCTCGTGGGCCTTCGCACAAAGGTTCTTGTTTTTCTAATAGTCCTCCAATCATTGGCCGGTTTGTTGCATCCCAGCGCCCAGGTAGCATCGGGACGGAAGGCGGTCTGTCAAATTGTATATAAGATACCTTAGGTATATATAAGACAGACTACATATGCATCTGTTTTATGATATGTGAGATATGTGATATGTAGGCGTTGCCATCATCTGATCCTTAATTGATCCAAGAAGTTGGTTGGATCTGTGTCGCTGGACCTACACTGCATCGGTACTTGGTAATACCATATCTAAGTATGTGGCGGTCTAGGCTGTCTAGTCTTTTTCTCTCCCTTCGAGACCTGTCGGCTGCACATAGCCTAGATCGTACGTAGATGGTATGTTTATGTATCTTCGGACGGCTGAAGCAAACGACAGTCGTACGTACCCGTCGGAATAGACACTCTTCTTTATAACAAGATTCAGGAAAGGTAAAGTAAGCCGACGTCGTGTTGGGATTTACATATGTACATACTGTAGGTAGTACATCGCACTGTTTAGGACTTGACGGATTTCTTTCTCCATGCCAAGCCTTTTTATCTCGACCAGCTCAACCCTGTCTGCCAGTGGATCTCCTTGCATGTGCAGAACGCCGCAGGCTACCGTGGTACGTATCACCACCTCAACATAAAGAGGGAGAGGGGAGAGATCAATAGATCCGTAGGAACTGAAGGGGGGACTACGTGTTATATATGACGTAGATGAGATAATAAAAGGATCAAATTCTTTTCGTCCGTCAGTCCTTGGATATAACGTGATATTCGCACTCCGAATCTTCAGAGTCCGAAGTCTCCAAAAAAAAAAAAAAAAAAAAAAAAAAAGACAGGTACCACACATGAAGATCGCAAGGAACAAGCAGACAGGTTGCAAATACAATGACTTTGATTGGATGGAGACGTGCATTGGCTGGAGCCGCCAATTTGCTTTGCTCCATAGGAATGATATCAGAGCCCGAACATTTCGTTTTACTCCATCAAATCAATTGGAAGATCTATCCGTAAGAGCTAAAAAAAGGAGCTACATGCTAGTATAAAAACGAATCTACATAGCGATTGTGCACCGAAATGCCTGAGGTTTGCGTATGTTTCATGATGCCGAAAATGCCCAATGACTTTGTCGAATTTAGAGGATCTACGAGCGCAAGCGACAAAGGCACTACAGTACGGCCAGGGACCAGTCAAGCAAAGATCAAGAACAGTTGATGTAACTTATGCACATGTATTTCCACAAAAGAGAAAAACCAGTCTAAAACTAAGTAGGGGTATCAGGGGTATGAAGGCTTTACAATCTCAACGAAAGCCAGTAAAAGAACCAAACACCCCATGAGCCATGAGCCATGAGCCATGAGCCATGAGCCATGAGCCATGAGCCATAAGCCATGTACCATGAACCATGAACCAGAATGCATTTACCAATCTTTGTAGTACACCCACTATCCACCTCAAGCCTCAGCCATGAGCTGCTCGCCCTCGTCCAACAACTCCGTCACCTTCTTCAGGTTGTCAATGAGACTCCTGCCGAGGCCGACCAGGAGCAGCTTCTCCGCGTTGGCCGGCAAGCCCAGGTAAGTCGGCGGCTCGCGCTCCGGCAGCTTCTGGATCCATCCCATGAACTCTTGCAGCGACGTGCCGGACGGCACCACAAGGCTCGCATCCTGTCCGTCCTTCCCAGACCCTTCCACCAGCTTGTGCCCAATGTCGTAGGCAGAGGGCGTGAGGGACTGGTTGACCAATTCCGTCAGGCGGTTGAAATCGCCCTCGTCGTCAATCTTGCCGCCGTACGTCTCACGGACTAGGTAGCGGATCATCTCCCAGGGGATGTTCTGCGGGTTGATGTTCGTACGGCTTTGAGCGACGGATTCCACCCATGTATCAATGATGAATGCTGAACATTCGTACTACAAAGGGGTTAGTCTAGCTGTCACTAATCATAATCTCAAGGGATAACTTACATCACTGTCATTGAACTCCCAGAAGCCCTTCCATCCTAGGTTCGGGGCGTATCGTAGACGTTCCTGAACCACGGCGTGCAAGAAGGAAAGAAGTAGATACAGCCTGTTGCGCTCCACGGGGCTCTTGGTAGCCCGGTCGGACAGAGACAGCATCGAATCCTTCATATTGGCTCTCACGCCGGCAGGTTGCTCGTACATCAGTACACGAGAAGCGCGCAGCAGGTTTACGGGAATCCTGAGACTAGCCTCCATCGACAGGAATAGCCGGAAATCGGAGTGAGGATTAAGAGATTCCATGCGCTTCTCCAGCGACTGCAACCAAGTAGGTGCAAGATGGACGTTCTTGATGAGAACCCAAGAGCCGACCTGTGCCGCATTGCTAATTGCTTTGTCGGCGCTCGCAAGACCTTCGTTCGATCCCATAGCGATGTTAGTGCATCGGACGTGCGTTCTTTCGACCAAATTGTCCACCTTGTAACTGGCATCGAAACCAGGGCTCGAGACGAGCGAGATAGGGCGCGTCGGAGGAACTTGGCTGACAGTCTCCTTAAGGTCATCCACAATATCAAGCAGATCAGTCCCAAAGACCGACGTTACGAATCGCTCTGCAGCCGGAACGAAACGATCGAGACGGAAGAGCTTGACAAGAAGTAGCGAGAGAAGGCCTTGGTCAAATGGCTCGCTGTTGGAGTCCCAGATCTGAGGGACGAAGTTCTCTGCAAACTCCTCCGACAGGAATTTGTCCCAGGCATCGGATGGCACCTGGTCAAGCTTATCCTTTAATACGCCCAGTCGTTTGGCACGTGTAAAAGTCTCGTCCTTGGCGTCGATTTCGGTAGAGAGGTCCTTGCCCTCGATACGACCGTCGAGGATGATATCGATCAGACCCTTATCCATCTTGTAAGGCGAGGCTTGGGCGAGGAGCATGGCGAGAGTAATCCTATCCTTCTGCAGCAGACCCAAAGCCGTCCTCTTGAATGCGGTCACAAACAAGTCCTTGATAATGATGTCTCGGCGCCTGTTGAAATCCTTCTCGCCCGCCAGGTGCTTATTGCCGTGAAGGACAGAATGGAAAATATCGAGGAAATATTGTAGCGAGAACTGATAGAAGTGATTGAGGTAGTGCAGTTGCTCAAGAACAGCAAAGACGGCACTGCAGGATCGTGCGATTATGCTGTATTGTAATGTAATTTCCTCGACCTCGGCCATCACGCCCTCTGTGTTGCTCATCTTAGCAGTGATTTCTCCAGCTTCGGTTTTGAGAGTCTCGAGAGTCTCGATGACATGATCATCGTCGAGAATATTGCCGCGGGACTCATTTAGGGCTTGCAGGAGACGTTTTTCGAGCTGCCGAAGATGGACCTTGAATTCGCCTTGGAGTTTGATGAGATTCGATCTTCTCTCGTCGACATCTGGTCTCTCGGATTTCAGCACATCGTTAAGGGACTGGGTCTGGAGACTGCTCTGCGTGACTGTGAAGTTGACAAAGGTGGTTCGACTGCAGATATCCGGCGGGAACGTGGCAGAAGGGTCTCTTGTAGATAGGTAGATCTTGAACGCGGGGGAGAAGTCGATCTGCTGTTTGCCAAGCTGTATAAGTACACGACCGCCAGTCTTCTGGTATTCCTTGTTGAGGACATGGTTGAGAATCGGGTCTAGATGTTCAGCATCCTGGATAAGAATCGGGTTGCCGAATCGGAGAGAACTTTCTAGCTGCTTGGTAAAGGAGTCATCCAAGAAACTTGTTACAGTGAGGCGACGATCCTTGCATTCGCGTTGAAGGAATTCGGTAACTCTGCCCGAAGGATCGATGATGAGCGGGTACCGGTTGAAGCGCTTAAGGATGATGGCGTTTTCTGTGCATAGATCATCAACAGGCAGGGTATTCTCTTGCCAGCCAAGTCGCTCGTCAGCAGTAGACAAGTATTCCGTGACAGGATTGTGGGGTTTGAAGTTGACCCCGGAGAGATGCAACTGGTGCAGCCAGTCTTCCATCATCGATTTTCGGAAGGTTTGATCGTAAAGACCACTGTAAGCTAAGAATGCCGCTGCGACTAGAACATCTCCAACCAGAGTGCTGATTTGGGTTTCGAACGATTTGCTTCCATCTTCCCAACGAGTACGCTCCGAAGAAAGACTATCAAGCAGCCTGACGCTTCGGTCGACCTTGAATTGGACACGAGACATTTCCGCCTTGATGGCTTGCGTCTCGCTGATGAGAGCCGCGTATTCTGTCTTGTAAGTCGCGATGCTCTGCTCAAGATTAGTGATAGTGTTCTCGACGGCCTTCGCTTCGGCTCTGGTCTGAAGGGCCTGCTCTTCAAGCTGATCGACCTCTTCACGCAGAGGGCCGACCCTGTCAAGGATTTCGGAGTAGTTAACTTGGGCCTCTACCCATTGAACCAAGGGACCACAAGCTTTACTGGCACGGTTGACTTTTTCGTACGTGAATTCACTGTTATTCAGGAACTTGGTCCTCATTAGCGTTCGCATAGACTTGGTCATCTGTTTCTCGTTGTCGAAGTTGACAATGCTCGCAATGAAGTCGTCTCGGCGCACCACGACTTGGACGCCCTTCCAATCGGCGATCTTGTGACCTAGCAATGTGCATACAGATTCCATGGCAAGCCGAACGCCCTGAGGCGGAGAGCCCATAGAACGGACTTCCGTCAAATGCTGTCGTTTGATGTTGCTGACACTAGCTTTAGCTTCTTCGACAGCAGGTTCGGCTCTTGCCAGGTCGTTCAAGACGACCTCCTTGCGAGACGCAACTTCGGCTTCTTGCTTTTCGAGCGCTGCCTGGATCTCTAGGGACGTGCTCTTGCGTTGTTCAGCTTCCCGTTGATCGGCAACCATGCGTTGCAGCTTCTCATTAGCCTCGGCGTCTTTGGCTTCGAGTTGGGTCTTCTTCTCAGCCAGGCTAACCCTGAGATCACGGACCTTTTCGACAGTATCCCTGAGCTTGTCAAGACCAACGTTCAGATGGCGCTGTTGTTCTTCTAGGTCTTCGCGCTTCTCGTTGTATAGCCTGACATACTGCGCAACAAAATCGAGGAAGTGGCGCGGCGTGAGGAATGTGATTTTTCCTTGTTGTTTCTGGAGCTTGCCATTGAATTGTTGCAGAGAGTAGTGAATATAGACCATGGAGTTGACAATTGTTTCTCTATGAGAAGGCGGCAGGTTAAGACCACGATATGCGACAGGGATGGTATCAGGGGCCGCGAAGTTGGGCTTGTCGAGGTCGATGGAATGCGTCAGCTCGTTGGCGACCTGGAAGAGTGCCTGGTCAGACCAATCACCGAACCAGTTGAGGACGCAACGGTTGAACAAGGCCGGACTGGTGGCAGCTTTAGAGGATAGACCGTCTTCTGGCGGGTTCATGGTGAAAACGACGTGCAAATTCTTGACGATCTGCTGTGTGAACCACTTGTAGAGCTCTTCTTGAGAATCCAGCAATAGACCTTGTCGCTGGGCACCTTCTTTGCAAGCCGTCATCAAGGAAGCGAAGTCGTCCCCTTCAAATAGACCCGGAACTTCGGCGTTGGCAAGTAGAGTGTTCATCCTCTCCAGGAAACCGGAGTCGAGCACGTTAGATTCATCCATGATGAAGCAGATCTTTTCACCCTTGCAACCGCATCGGCGCAGAACCTCTCGAAGATCTTCGTCGAAATCTTCGGCCGAATACTTTCCGTGGACTTTGATCTGGAAAACCTTGAGACCGTTCATCCAAGCAACAAACCTGGAAAGTGTCGTCTTTCCACTTCCACTGACACCAATTAGGATGAGATGTCCCTGTGGCTGCCTGAAAACACGGTCGATACGAAGGACATGCTCGAGCACATCATTGAATAAAATGAGGGGAACATCCACCTCTTCTTCGCAGAAAGTCTTGAGACGAGCCTTTACGAAGTCACGCAACTGCTCTCGGTCAACCGGGACATAGTTCTTCGAAAGCCAGTTGGAGAATAAGATTGGGCCACCCAGAGCCTTCTCTTCGTCAATCGTGGGGAAGAATTCCAATGCGATTCGCCGAACGGCGTCATCAGTCCACTTCCGCTCATCCTCGGCGACTAAACGGTCCTGGAAGAGACGTAGCGCTTCGTGCGCCCAGATGCGGATCAGTCCTTCGATAGAAAGAGTTTCCAGCGGACGAATGGCCTCGTATACGCCACGTGCCCATCTTGTCAACTCACGAGGACTGTATACGTAATGTGGTTGGATCTTGGGCGTGAAGCGTTGTTGAGATTCCAGGTAGAACCGAACCATCGCTTGAGTAAGGGGCTCAGAGTATCCACGTAGTGCCGGAATGATCTTGAGAACCGCAGAGTTGAAAGTGCCATAGATCTGCTGCAGCGACAGCTCGCCTGGATAGTCAACCATAATGAGCGGAGCATGTCTGAGGAACCTGGCACCCATAGGGGTACGACCAGCATCTGTTGGAGGATTGCAGGCCCCGACGAACTGGATTCGGTCGAGGGTTACCCAAGACTTGTCAGATGTCCGCCAAAAGCCATTGTGTTCCACTAGTTGACGAAGGAATGAGATGGCGCGCTGAGTACCGTACTTGTCTGGTGCCGGCAAGTTGATCTCGTCACAGAAAATGACAAGCCATCGTCCAATCTGGGTCGGCGACAACATAACACCGTTCAGAGTCTTCTTGTACTCGCAGTACTGTTCGAAAGTTTTGATGAGAAGGTCAGGTGTAGTCGCGCTAGAGAAGTTGAGGCCGACAACTTCCATGTTTGGTAGTTTTCGGAGCGCGCTGAACAAAGTCATCGTTTTACCAGAACCAGGCGGACCGCAGAGCAAAAGCGGTTTGTGTTCGGCCAGCCAAGAATAAAGCACATCTTCATGACGGACAGTATCCAGAGTGGGAATGACAACATCTGTTTGTGTGATCGAATGTGTGTTGACTTCAATCGTGGGGACCTGGTTCTGCCACGGCGTCCATTCAGCTCTCGGAAGATCGACGTCGAAGTCAATAAGAGAGCTGGTACCATCAAGCGGTGGTGATCCAAAGCTCGCAAGGGCTCCAACATTATCTCCAAATGCCTTTCGATCATTGAGTGGACAATCACCCGTCAATGCCCAAACCAGAGCGAGAAGCAACTTTTTCGCAACATATGCTTCGACCTGCTCGGGATCCAGAGGGAAATCAACATGTGCTGCGTTGTATTCGATCAAGTCTCGAACGGCCTTGTTCAATAACGAGAATAACGTTGTGAGGACACGAGCAACGGTAAACTCCATGATATGGTTGTATGATTCGGCTTGCTTAAGAGCCGCAAGGATGAAGTCGTCCGTGGTGAAGTAGGCGTTCAGTAGATCAGCAACCTGGCTCTGAATCTGGAGGGCCTTTGCGGGACTCTGACCAGCAGCAGCGGTATCTTCATCAAGATCCTCGAAAGCAACAGTTCTAAGAGTCTCCAGGTAATTGGTAACCATCATGCTTGAAGTGACCGTGTCCTCGCTGAACCAGACCATACCACATCGACTGACAGTTGCCAGAGTAGCGTACTTCAGAGTCTCGACTTCGAACATGATCCGGACATTAGATGGCAGATTGAGACGCTCACCGTTAGGAAGGGTGAGTAGTTTGTTGTCGTCAAGGACACTGTTCAGATTCTCAACCCATTCCGGATCGACATCACCATCAAAGACGATCCAGTGGCGTTTAGTGTCTTCACCACGGAGGTTATCAACGATCTTTCGTAGAATGCTGGTGAACAAACCATCGGTCCATTCTCTAGTAGTTGAGTCCAGATTTCCGTACAGAGCCTCCTTCGACATGACTTTCGAGTCAATGACGTGAGAAACGCCCTCGACACCTTCAACTTGCTGTAGTGCGTCTAGAAGGAGCCTCCATGCAGCAGACTTTCCAGTACCTGAATTTCCTACCATCATCACACCGTGGTGGATCTTCTGGATCTGGTATAGTTGAAGTACCTTGGTCATCCAAGTATCATTGACAACGAGGTGTCTCTCCGCCGCCAGGCGACGAATAGCGTCCTCCAGTTTGTTCAAGTTGGCAGGGACATATTGAACGCCTGGGAAACAATCTTCTTCGATACTCATCATGATTTGGACGTCGTTTCGAATCAATTTCGGGGCTATGGTTTCTCGAACACTCTGCACGATGATTTCGGGTTCGACAACTTCTTCGGCGCCAATGGTACCGTTGCTACTTGTGAGCCGAGCACGCTTGAGGCCACCCGAACTGACAAGCACGCTCTTCAGGGCACGCAAACCGAAATCGTAGTGCGCTTGCTTCGACAGCTTCGCGGAACATTGGTCAAAGAATGGAACGGTCTGCTTCGAAAGTTGCTTGGCTTGGTTGAAACCTTGGGAGTAGAGCATCACTTCAGCGATGAGCTCTTTGTCTGGTTTCGACATGGCCACACTGCGGAACAACTTCTTCAAGTTGTCGGGCAAGTTGGAACGGCCTGCATAACCCGGGTTCATGGTGATGAAAATACCAGTGTTGGCGTTTACATGAAGTTGGCGACCGACCAATTCGATCTGGGCTTTGTCGTCCTCTACGCCTTGTTTAAGACCGAGTTGGATGTTTTGAATTTGCTGCGAGACGGCAGACAGGATCCTTTCCTCCAAACGGTTGAATTCATCGAAACAACCCCAAGCTCCGACCTGGCAGATACCAAGGAAAATACGACCCATAGCCTGGAAGTCAAAAGTGTCGTCACAGCAGAACACAAGAGTAAAACGACCCAGCTGAACACCGAGTGCCTTGACTGATTCCGTCTTTCCAGTACCAGCGGGCCCATACGGAGAGCCACCAAGTCGCTGGCAGAGAGCTTGGGTGAGAGTTCCAAAACAGCGGTCGGTAAGGGGAGTTCGAACAAGTCTGTCGGGAACACCTAGATACTCGAAACCATAGTTGAGCTTCGCGTTTGCCATCTTAACGTGAAGACGCTGTAAGTAGTCTCCCTCGGGAACATAGACGTATCGCATTTGTAGCAGCCACATGTAATGTGTTGGAGTAGTAGCATTGAGCTTCACCAGCTTTTCGATGACGTCTCGCTGGTGGACACATTCCGTGATAAGAGCCTCGCACTTCTTTCTCTGTATCACTTCCAAGTCGCCGAGAACAGTCTCCGCAAGGAGTCTGAGAACTTGAACTTCCCGCTCGTAGAGGGACTGTAAAGTAGTGCCTCCGTTATTCAAGGACTGCTCGACAGCTGTAGTCCACACCACCTGGGTAGCAAGCACTACAATCTGACTAGGGAAGTTGCTCATGAAGTCGTTCAGGGCGTTCTGATCAATCTCACCAGACTCGAAGATCGGCGTGTACACCTCAACAGCATCGGCCAGGAGTTCGGCTAGAGTAGCTTTCATGCCACTCTCAAGCAGTGCCAACCAATCATTAATCTTAGGCACTTTAGCAAGTGAGATCTCTTTCTTGAGGCGTACAACTTCGTCTTCTTTCGAAGTAAAGCCCGAGATGATTGATTCGTCGTCCATAACCAGGCCTGTCAGACCAGCGAACATCTTCTTGAAATGCTTAGCAATGCGCAGAGTGTCGTTGCTGTTACCGATCATTTCGAGGAGATCCTCATCACCAACGAAGTAGAAGCGGGGGAATGAAACTCTTTCCTTCTCAAGGTATTCACCGAGCGCCTTTTGGATCTTGTTGAGTAATTCGGCGAGACGTTCCAGCGATTTTTGCACACCAGTGATGCCAAGAACATCCATAACCATTGGCTGCTTGTAGACTTTCTTCATGACAGCCATGAACTCGCTATTGATGTTCTGAAATCTTGACGATTCTATCGGCAAGAGATGCTTGATGTCGGCATTGCCGGTGAAGACACCTTCCAAGTATACCCATTGGCGCTGGACATCAATCCAAACATCGAACAGAACGTGGACACGGTTTAGCTTGTCCTCCCAAGACGAGGCTTCCTCCTCGAATTCCTTGTAGTACGGCGAGTGTTTCATCGCTTGCAAGGAGTTCAGATTCTCACTGCACTTGGCAAAAAGATCGTCCCAGCCACGGATGAGGCGGCACTTGTTTTGGTATGCCACGAGATCTAGTTGGTAGCTATTCCAAGTCTCCTTGACCTGCTTCAAGAACTCTTCTAGTGCCATCTCACCCTGGGCTTGCGTAATGATGTCTCTGACAATGATCTCAGTAGCGACCAAGTTGAGATCCCAAACGTCTCCAAGTGTCATAGACACAGGCGAATAGCGCCGTCCGGGCTTGATCTCCTTCCAGATCTTCGTCCAGTGTCGATCTCGGATTGCTTCCGACTTCAGATCACCCAGCAAGGGATTCACCTTCAAAAATTGGCGGAGAATGGTCTGGATATGCTCAAAAGCAGCGTATTGCCTCATCCTGCTCGGCATTTCCTTCGTCATCTTGATGAGACCCTCAATGCTGGTACGGATTTTCCTGGGTTGGACACTTCCCCACAAGATCTCTCGGAGTTCGTTCAAGTTCTTCCAGATAGTCGATAGGGCGGACCACACAGAATTGAAGTCGTGGACTTCCTCCAAAATTATCGAAAGCGAAGACTCGGGGCTGGCAGGGAGATCAAGCGCTTCCTTAGCTTTTGACACCATATTAAACTCATCTTGCAATTTGGTGATGCGGGCCTCGAAGGACACGAGGGTGGCGGATGCAATATCAGGGGCAATCGTTCCCGACACAGGCTTCTCTGCGTTCCATTCAGTCGCAATCTCAGCTATCTTGTCCGACACAACCTTGTCCTCTGCCACTATCTTTGCCTTGAGGGCGTCTGTCTGGTCTTGGACAATCTTTGCCTTTCTATTCAAGAGCTCGTTGAGGGCCTCCCATGTCGAATCGACCTGTTCAACACCTACCCAGTCATTCGGAATATTGTATCGATTCCGGACGAGAGTAGATTGCCCTTGACGGAATGTCTCAACTTCAGGAGCCCATGCTTTTACCTTGCGCTTGCAGCTTTGGACGATGGTAATAAATTGGACAGCATGCGCGGTAGAGGAAGCTTCCAGACTCTGCCCTTCTAGATCTCGCCGAGCTTTTTCGATTTCGGCGTTGACTTCTCTCATTCGGTTACCGAGCCGCCCAGCAAACTTCACCAGTATCTCCTGTTGCCACTGATCATACTTGGAATTGACTTTCATCTGCACTTGCTCGTAGTCAATAGTAATATGGCCAAATGAGCGGCTGACATCAGCGGTGTCGAACGTGGCACGGGATTTTCGAATCTCTTGTAGTAACTGTAACCACTTTGACAGCTCATCGCCTAGTAGCTCGTAAACCTGTTCAGACTGCAAGTCCCAAAGAGACTGGAACTGCAACCACTTATCAACATATTCGCTGATGCCTTGCAGTTTCTTTTCGACCGAACTGTACACTCTTCCAAGTATATCCGTGCAATCGCCAGGAAGATCGTTGAAGCGGGCCTCTTCATGAACGACGGTGCTTAGCGTCAAGCTCATTTGGTATCTAGAAGCCTTGATCTTGGGGAGGTTGCAGACAATGCCTATCCAGTTATGCAGGTGCAAGAACCAGCTGGCTCTTGCAAATTCGAGCGGCGGATCAAGGTAGATGACTTGGTTCCTCATCGTGATCTCGTGGATTAAGTGTTTCATGACGGGTGCATCTGACTTGATAGGCTCCCCAGAGGGAGCCAATTGCTTCCTCCGACTAGTATCAATTCGATCGACGGGGGTATCGTCTTGGAACGCTTCGATCCACGCAGAGACTGCATGTTGAAGACGAGCGAGCAGGGTTAACTTGATTCGCTCGTTCATCCTTTCCACCCAGAAACCTAAGTTGACATACTGCTCCAAGTTCAATTGATCAACAGCTGCTTGGATAGTTTGCAATCGCGCTTCAAATTCGGATGCCTCGTACGGGCAGGTAGCCAATTCCGCCAGAGCCTTTTGGACATTCGTGTGTATGTTTGCAAGAGTGACGGTCTTCCCTTGGAGAAGGGAAGCAGCCGCAGCAAATTCTCGGACGAATAGGACGTGCTTCGTCTCACCGCCACGGCTGATCGTATGCTCGAGGCTGCCATTAGCGAGCGGTGGCTTCTGGTATGATTCCCAGGTGTTGACGAATGTTTCCCACTTCAGGGGTATACCCTTGGCGATCAGGACATGGACATCATTCTGGTATCCACTTAGTAGAATGGCGACTTCAGGCAGTTCCGATATCTGTCGAGTTGTCTGCGTAAAAGTCCTTACGCTTTCCATCAGACTAACAGCGTACGGGTATACTCTCTTGGCTTCTTTGGCGACATTGTTGACAGAATGAGGCACGTTGAAATTCTGCCAGCCAAGGTTACGAGTCTCCTTGAACAGTGCGATTATCTGGGCGTCGAAATTGACTGAAAGATCCAGCGCATTGTTGGCAGATCTGACCTTGTTGATGTTAAATAGCCGGCCGGCGATCGAAATCTGTTTTCGTTGAACATCCTCGATCCAAGCCTTGTAGATTGTCTGGGTATTGAGCTTCTTCCTGAACAATTCACTCTCGATTTGCAGCTTTTGGCCTTCGGTATGAAGAGCCCAATCCGAACCCAAGATATCTTCAACTTTCTTCATATAGTTGTCAAGTTGGCGCTCAATCTGGCGCGCCCAGATAATAGCGCCGGAGACAGGCGGCAGATCACGCAGCTGGGCCATAGCATGGGCCTCGGAGTGGCCGTACTGCTGCTTGAAGCGCTCGTGAAGTCCCGAGATAGCTTGCTTCACATTGTCGATGAGCTGGTTCTGATACTCGGCAATGGCGCCTCGAATCTTAGGTCGCACGAAGAGGGCGTTGAACTGAGAGAAAACTCGGAACATCTCGTTTGCATTCTTCGCGGTTGCAAGGCGGTCTCGTAGTCTGGCAATGATCGAATTCTCTACCCGCGAGGTGCGTTCATTGTATGTGTTCTCCGCCTTAACCCATCGTTGAGTGCCCTCTGGGGAAACGTCAAGCAGGTCCACATGCTTCAGTGCCTCCCAAGCTTGTCGGACTTCCTCCACAGCGTCTACATCGCCCATCTCTTCGACAAGGGCGACACCATTCGTCGCTGTCTCCTCGCTGACACCGTTGACGGTTGATTTCGGGCCGAGAACATTGATGATCGTCCTCTGTAGCTGCTCGTGATTGTCGCGGAAGGTATCGATGTACTTAAGCCGAGCCTGTAACTCGCTGTGCTTAGGATTGACCTTGATCGGAATAAACCTCTCTTGCCTTCTACGGGTCGTCTCTCTGGCGATATTGGTGAATTCCTTGATCTGCAAATCCCAAGACTTGAAGATTTCATCGGCCGTGGTCATGAGGTTCTTGAAATCTTTGTAGTCCAAATCAACCAGTTCGGAACCCGGGAGGAGACGATGCATAACCTCTTCCAGATCAGCCGAGATAGCTTCCACCAGATGCAAAGTCCGCGCTATGGGATAGTTGCTGAACCGCATCTTCTTGTTCATATGGCCGAAGATCTGGCCGATAGCATCCTGAACTTTCGGCAAAGAAGTCGCGGATAGGAGTTCGTCGAGAGGGAAATCTCGCATGAGCTGGTTGTATTTCTGCACCATCTCCATAGCCTCCTTCAGACCAGTATCGGCAGTAAAACTGACAGTCGCCTGGAAACGCTTCGCATGCTTGAGGATCTCTAAAGTTAACATAACTCCTTCGCTCCTCAGCTGACCTTCGATGCCTTCCAGCGCTGACTCCATCGACAGCCAGAAGTTGATCTCCTGCGTGGCAGTTCTCGTTACAGGATCTCGAGTGAGCTTCGTGATGGTCTGTATCGACTTGATCCAACTATTTACTGTCGACTGCAGGTTATTCATGAAGGTACTATCCGAGAGTAGATGAGCAGGTATTAAATCGGTACTTGGCCGCATATTACGTGCTGCGGCATCTTCCAACGCCCCCTGAACAACCGGGTGAAAGGACAGAGATAGCTCCGGGATCTCTACATTCTGCTGCAGGTGAAGCAAGCTCAGTTCGAGTTCCGTCATGCGCTTCTTGGTGACGGGAATACCCGTCTTCGCATCCACATCCGCTCGATTCCTAGCCCCATTCACAGCCTGCGAGGTCTTGGTGCTGGCATCAAAGTAGGGCGCCAGCGCATTATGAAGAATGGAATGGAGTATTTCGAAGGGAGAGGCGGTAGGGCCCTGTTCACTGACAAGGTTAGCAAGCGAGGCGGTGCCAGGCAGCGTTTGTATCTGGATCTGGGAGGATATAGGCAACGAGGGGTCGATCGCTTGAGGGCGTTTGAGTAGTGCGAGATAGGCTATCGTCGTCGGTGAAGAAGATATCTCGGACGTGATTGTGTATGTGTACGAGACCGGAACTGAGACGTGAATGTTAGCAACGTTCCCCTTGCCATTCGTCAGGAGTAGGCGATAACCCCATACCATTATCAACCGGGCCATCTGGAATATCGTCCGATGGCTTCACATCCTTTTGGACGTAGAGAGCAACATGCGCATCGGTCGCAAAGCGGCTACACCTTTGGACTGTGTCGGCGTAGTTCGCTTTCGAAAGAAGGTTGTCGGGCCGCTCGAGCTCGTCGCGGGTAGTTCCGAGAGCAATAGTCACAACGGAGGCTAGGTAGTCTACCACTAAAGTCGGGTCGATGGTGATGAAAGACGAAGGGGATATGCCATTCGTGCCGGGGCTCTGAAGGCCCAAAGGAGGAGCCACGGCCTCCATCGTGGCGGTAAGAGTCGAAGGCTTGGTCAGTTTCTACAGGGTCGGGAGCATCTCTCGGTATATTAGAGAAGGGATCCGATCTCAGGAAACGGGTTCGCGGAATCGGGAAAAGGACTATGTTAATTAGATAGGGTGTACAATAAGGGACAAAGGCGAAAAGAGTGTGAGACCGAAGATGATTATTCGCTATATGCTCGTGCGTCCTGTGTTGTAGCTGGTAATACAGTACAAAATGAATGGATAGGGCCGTTGAAGTTACCAGTCATCCATCAATTTTACGCGAACGCCAACAAAGTCGCGACGCTAGGAGATAGACTGATACAGAAATTCAAAGTACGGGGGTGTTCCCTACCAATTTAATCCATCATCGATTTTTGATTGGCCCGTCTGTCACTCTGTCGTGGCAGCCCCACCATAAGACCCCTTTATGTCCCTGGTTCCTATGTTTTAATTAATTTCTGGCATCTCTCTCGAACACAACCTACATCCTAAACGGAGATATTCTTAAAATGTCTGATGTCTTGCAACCTGGGATGCGTACTTGCTTATTCGCAGCTCACCGCTCACCTCTCACCTTTATTGCACCGGTTTCCTAGGTACATTATATGCTGCCTGCGACAATATATGTAGCCATCTGTAGGACTTTACTTTTGATGCCACATGCAAGTTGCGAACCTGTTCTAGATGCGGCACCCCTTTAAACCTTACGCACTTCTCAACTTAGGTGCCTGACGTACCGAAGTCCGCCCTCTTCAGGTAAATCTGACGCTTCTCACATCTCCAAGGTGGATGAAACATGTGACAAGCTTTTCAGACACCTCGTTCGATTTGGCTCTTACAGTCGGATCAAGACATCAAGACCCCACAACGCGACCATAAACGAACGAAAGAAACCGTTGTCAATTTCAACACCAGGTAGATAGGTCAGTAGGTACATAGAGGTACCTAAACTCTCGTGGTAATAAGACATAATAGCTAGGTTACAATGTTCGTAACAACGACTGCGAAGATACATAGCAATGCTAATATCTAGCGACGTTATGATCTGACAAGGTCCGGGGTTTGTTAGAAGATCGTGACGTAATACATATATGTCCTGTCACTATAGGTGTTTCCGCACCTCGTCTTAGACTTAATTGGCCCTACTACCAGAGCCTCTAAGCTATTGGATTATATGGGCTGTGAAAACGCACAATTATTAAAGGGTCTATTCTAATCAACCTCCATAGGGACCATCACATCTTATGGACTTCTGGCCTGTGTAAAATTCAGTGCCTTAAATTCTTGATTAACAGACTCTGGCGTTTTCGTGTGTGTGCTTGGTTCGCTTACACTTTCCCAGCATATTCCAAATCGTCGGATTGCCGTTCCAATAAACCCGAGAAGTGTTATAAGAAGCAGTTCATGCACAGAGCTGTAAGACATCTTGCGGTTATGTCAAGGGTCGCCATGCCTTGCAAGAGCCCAAGATAGACTTAAGCCACCTAGAATTCTTGAGTCGTGCTGCTGGCAATATATCAGTATGAGAATGCTGGTGATATTTCGTAAGGTGGCGAGTCGCCCAGGGACAATCGATTTTGCTGGAAAAGCCAAAATGGTATGTTATTATCAGACAGACGGGTCAGTTAATAGTCCCTTTTTCTATCTAATAGGAACCGGACATGTGACCCGAAATATTTCAAAGTCAACATATCAACCGACCCTATCCACCAACTTTCTATAGGGGCCAGAGAAGTCCACCAAAATTCGCGAACTTGGAACCGTACAGAGCCAGCTAGATTAGAATGCCCAAGGGGAAGTTATTGGCAGCGAGTTTAGTCTTGTGTTCATTGCTGTTGTCCAGTTCATCGACCCATGTGGAGTATTTCCAGCCCCGTTCTGGGTCCTCGTAGAAAACCCACCTTTTCGCTTTTCGGATACGAAGGGCGACCTCGACAGTTGTTCTCAGTTCTTGACAACTGTTCTCCCACTCTGATGTACAAACAGGTGTTGTATTTCAATAGGCTTGAGACTGAGTGAGTTGGCATTATCGTTTGCATACCTACCTTAGGTAAGTACTAAGCTGAGCCGGATACTAACGTCGTCATCAGCCTCAAGGGAACGGACTAATAAAGTCCAAGTGACAACTATGATGTCTTTACTCGTTCTATCCACTTAGCGAGCCCCAGATCATCCAGCTTCGCAGCGTGTTCAACAGTAGTACGATGGGTATAGACATGCTTGGCTCGAGCTTCCATACTGTCAAGTTAAGAAGACTGAATAGTCATTTTCCCACATTGATGGCTTCATTTACCAAGACAACCCCTACTGTGACATTGCTGGCATTCAATAATAGGCGAGTAACTACCTACCCATACACTTATGAAATTTGGTGGTAGGTAGGTACCAATTTGTCAGGGAGTGTATCTAAATACTACCATTTGTATCCTAGGCTCAACGCTCGCAACCATAAGTGTATAATGAAGACTAATACACAGAGTGTTGTTATGCGCTTATTAATGCCAATTTTTACAACTAATGAATAACGTAATAACCCTTAATGATAATTACATTTCACAAAAGCCGTGCTATCTCATTAAACTGAATGTTGAAAATAATCTGGTGATAGCGATTCAGGGGTTGCTAGGATTCTTAGATAATACAAAGAAACTAATAAAAACACATACTATTTCTAAACTCAAGGTAATATAAACTGGCTGGCTTTTTACGTTTACGTCGTTTCGTGATATTGAAGGTGTTTTCCATGCCACTATCCCGTCGATCAGATCTCGCCAGTCCGATCTAAGTGTATACTCCCCTTTCTCTGACACTTAACTAGCCTACATGTAATGTTATCTCTGGATTTTCCCAACCCTGAGTACTAGACAGCGGATATTACAACCACATGTAGCAAAAACATAAGTCAAGTAGAGATGTAAGCTTCGTTTTAAGCCTTGTTTCGTTTAAACCATACCTATCAACGCCGTAGTCTAGAATTTTTTTTCCATTGCCAGCACCGAGCATTGCCATGCTAGTGTTCATCAAGTCAGATGCAAAGTTGGCGTCCCGTCGAATCCCCTACCAACAGTAAATCCGTGGAAACTCCATAACCCCGTTATATGCCACCGATTCCAGTTGTAAGCCTCGAGACGCCTATGCTTTCCTTCAAACCAACCAGATCCTGCCCCTGCATATCTCGTTTTCGGAACCTCTTAAATGCATCCTGAAGACCCCTTTAATTGCTCGGGCCGCCCGGTCCACCACTGCTTTCGCCGGTGTCGTTGAGTCTCTCCCTCTGGACCATGACCCGCTGATTGCAGATGTCGATAAACATCTCGAATTTTTCAATGATCTTGTCCTTCTCCCGTAACTTCTCCCTCATATCATCCAGCTCCTTTTTGCTCTCTTCTTTCACCTTAGTCAACTCTTCCTTGGCTCGGGCAAGCTCCCGCCTGAGGTCTGATCGTATACGTTCCTCGGCACTTGGCGCAGGCTTGCTATAAATCGCTGGCCGCGACTCAGCGATACCTGCCTCCACTTTCTGCGGGTTTCGGTTTATGGCAGCACGGGCATTGTAGATGTCCCTGGGGAGGAGAGGAACATGAGGGTTCTGCTGCTGTAGTATCTCTAGCGTTTGGGTAACGCCAATGCCTAAAGTAGTTAATATAAATACGATCCGCAGCTCGCGGAGAATAACTTACCTGACTCCTTGAGATTTTTGACGGCGGCAACCATCTCGCTATCCAGCTTCCTCGCGGCCGGGTGCAGAAGCGGGCTCTCGCTAGGGCCGTGGTTGTGATGGAGGTGGGCGTTGTCGGGACGATAGCGAATCGTCCACTGTGTCCTCTGTTCGATAGCAAAGAAGCCAAACTGGCAATTGCACTTGCGAGACGAAGTCTTCCGCTTCCTATGCTCCGGACTGACTCGGCTTGGAGGTTTGCCAGCGCGATCGCAAACGAATAGAACCTTTTTCAGACCCGGCACTGTTTTCTTCGACCGCCCAATGACCACAGCATACCCTACCGACGTGCAATAGGCTAACACGTGCTTGTGAACGGCCTCTAGACTTGGAAAGCTACCTCCTTCGGGTGGAGCGGACATCATCGTCCCCATCGGTGTTCTAGGCACGAAGGGGGTACCTTCGAGGAGCTTGGGTGAAATATGACTGTCCCCTTCCCCCGACTCTGCCGGACTATCCATATCCACATCATCGTGATCGTGAGCATGTGATTCCGGAGGTGACACGTGAGCTTCCGGCTGAGGGGCCGGCGGAGGCGGATTCTGCGGCTGAGGGGTCGGTTGGGGTTGCAACTGAGGCGGTTGCTGATGAATTTGAGGAAGCGACTGCGGATGGGCTGCATGCGCCTGTTGGTGAGCTTGAGAGTGCGCTTGAGGATGTGGTTGAGGATGAGCTTGCGGATGGGCTTGCGGGTGGGCTTGCGGGTGAGCCTGGGGGTGAGAGTGAGTCTGAGGATGAGGCTGGTGGTGCGGTGGGTTCGGAGATATCAGGTTACTGTCGTTCGGCTGGACGGGCTGCGGTGGCTGAACTTGCTGAACGGGTTGCGACTGGATGGGCTGAATCTGTTGTGGCATTGACTGGCTGTGTGGTATCTGCTGCACCGGCTGGGATACGGGCTGGGGAACTTGCTGGACGGGTTGGACCGGCTGGTTCATGGCCTGGTGGAGATATGCCATCGAAGGAGAAGGGCCCGGTTGCGGCTGCATCTGTCGTTGTTGACCACCGCGTTGGTGCTGTTGATGCTGGCGGACCGCCTGCGTTGCGACTTGGACATGCTGGGGAGGCGGGGCGTGTCTCGAACTCCCATTTGGTAGGTTGGATATGCTCGCGATGTTCGGCACGGGAGAGGGAGTCGTACTCGAGAATAGATGTTGCGGATAGGCAGCCTGCGACGGCTGCTGGGGAGGATACTGCGCGGATTGGTAAGGCGACTGGTGCTGTGGCGTCGGAGATGGTTTCGGCGGCGTGGATGAGTGAGGAGGTGGTGGATATGCGCGTCTGAGTCCGTTGACCTGAGGAAAGCTCAAACCCGGATGGGTGTGGGAGCTGGGCCCGGCCTGGCCCAAGGCGGACATGGCGAAGAGAAAAGGGAAGCGGAAAAAAATAAATAAGAAAAACCACAGCAAACGCGGGCGACTAAATGGCAAAAAAGACGCGACAGGAAGATCTGGAGGACCCAGAATACAACAATGTTGAGGCTAGCACCATCAGCTAAGGATGGGATCGATGTGATGTCAATCCTCGACCCTGGCCTGGCAGTATCAACATGTAAGGGTTAGGTTGACGGTTCTCGGTTCTGGGGGAAGGTGGTGGCGGGTGTGGAAATATCATGAAGCGATCAGCATGATAAGGCTCACCAGGGGTGGACGGGCTGGACGGGAGACGCGGGGACACGGGTGTGGTTGAAGAGAGGTGGCAGTGGTAGTGGTAGTGGTAGAAATCGGATCTCATCAAGTTTAGAGTAGTGTGGAAAGGGTTTTAGGGGGGAGTCTGCTGGAACGAGTGGGTTAGACTAGGCTGCCTGGCTGCTTGGGGGAGGGACTGGGGGGGAGGGGGGAGTGAGAAGATCGATCTACCAGTCTACCTGTTCTTGTCTGAGGTCTGAGGCGCACTAAGCTGAACGGAGTTAAGCATGAAAAGAAATGGAGGAGAAAAGGTTGCAGGTTTGCAGGTTTGCAGATTTAGCGGATGGGGGGGGGAGGGTGAGAAATGTAACAGCCCGCCAAGAAAGACAGCACACGAGATAGCGCACAGACAAGGCCGTTATTAGCGTAATGTGGTAATCTGTACCTTAAAATACTTTTTTTTTTTCTTCTTCTTATGAACGCGTACTTTTTACGGCTCGGGCCCGGTACCTAAAACTGTCCATAGCCCACTACTATATCCACTAGACGCCGCCCCAAGGCAGCATGGCAGCATGGCTCACTTGGCTCACTTGGCTCACTAACAAACCAACAGACCAACAAACCAACAAACCACAGAGCAGTTACACAGAGTAATGAGTATTTTTAAGCGGCGGGGGCAGAGTTAGTACCCGGCACGCACGGGTGACCAAGATGACTAGGCCCGTTTCCTATATAAATACCGCTGGAAACATGCTGCGCCAATGAGACCGCATGAGTCCACCGTAGTCTTCCCGTGTGGGGCTTCGATGCTTGGGCTGCAAGGTACTTGGTGCGTACATGCTACAGTGCCTTACCTACCTACATATAGGTAGGAGGTATGCCACAGCTATATACCTAGGTACATTATACATACATGTAAGTAAGGCGGACGGTCCACGTTGCATTGTTTGTTGATCACCCCTTGGGTCAATAGAATTTTTTATTTATATTTATATATTTCGGTTTTGTCTGCTCGCTTGCGACCTGTCGAGTCCAGTCAGATCTGGAATGGTTTTCCATCTCTGTCAGCTTTGTCCTAGCCTTCAAGGTAGGTACAAAATGTATTCACCTCACCTCAGGCTACCAAGGTGTATGTAGGACTTGGTAAACAAAATGATGTGTCTCCTGCGAGTCCCTGCGAGTCCCTGTGAGTCCTTTGCTTGCTGCCTGGTACTGGTCAGTTATACCTTGATGTCATTGGCTCCGAGTAATTGATTGGGCCAGCCAGTGTGACATTGAGCAATGCACATCACTGCGTCACTGTATCTGAGCTCGTTAACAGGTAACCTCTGCGGCCTCTGCGACCTCTGCGCTGCCTAATCATTTGCCCTGTGCCTTGGGTATTTCATGTGTCCTGTGCATACCCGCCGTGATACATATGCTACTACACACATTAGGTACGCGTAGGAAAGAAATCAATAAAAAAATTAAGGAAAAGAAAAGGTAACAGCTTCCTGAAGAAGCAATTGCAGCTTACTTTATTCCCCTCCTAGATAAAACGTACAATCTTGCCCAGCCTCGCACAGCCTTTCTGCAGCCTTACCACACCGTCGACATTTTCACCTCACGCACAAACAATCCTCAATTAGCCCGAATCATGCAATTTTATTCTTCTGAAACCCGGCTAATTCCTTACTAGTACTTAGTACTTAGGTACTCATCACCATCTAGGATCTGACACTACTTGGATATCTATTCGCCAAAGCGACGGGGGAGCTCGTTCATCTCAACTTGAGCCCCGGATTTGGCCACTGTGATTCGGATTTTACTCGGCTGGGATTAAACTTTAACCTGCCATTCGGCAAACAATTACGACTGGCATCTCATCCTAGGTTCGAGTCGGCATCCATCCTTGCTCTCGTCACAGTTGGGCACGAATATTGTGATGGGTTGGGCGTCTCTACCGACTGCAAGGGGTGTGGTTACCTTACCCATTTTTCGCCGTGATATGGTGTGGTAACCGTAACCGGCTCTACGCTTCGGTTATCTTTCAGCCTCGTTTGCCCGTCATGGCTGGGCCTGAGAGCCGCAGGAAGCTGGCCGAGTGGAGAGTCATACAACACAGGGGCCGGAACAAGATCCTCAGGGCGTCTAGAGACCCTGTTGCTCGAGCTAAACTCCGTGCCGAGATCCCGCCTCCAACGTCCGGGTCGCTCCGCATTTCAGAACCCGATCGGATATCCGCCGTTAATACCCTCCCGGCATTTCTCTCTGAGCCTTTCGAGACCCCCGTTACATGCCGCCATTCTTTTTTAGCATTCCCTCCTGAAATACGGAATGTGATCTATCGATATGCCGTTCGTTATCCTACATGCCGAAGCTTATACGACTACTACTATGACCAGAGGGAGAAAGCCCTGGCCAAGATTGAACTACGGCCACGGTCTATCAATACGAAAGTTTCACGCCAATCCAAGGTTCCTCTGCGGACGCCCGCCATTCTGCTCCTCTGCAAGCAGATCACACGGGAAGCCCTGAGCTTCCTGTACTGCCAAGTATTTGTCATGGACCGGATACCGCCGTGGCTTATGGGCAACCCAGCACCGCTCCCCATGAACTTCTTTGTTAGCAAACCGACCTTACAGAGCCTTCGATTCGTCGAGATCAAGATATCACTGGGCGATAGCGTAAATATCGCCAGCGGAAGTGTTTGGATGAAACTCCTGGACGATCTGCTGGATGCATGGTCGGAGCACAACTCCCTCGTTCGCCTGCATGTCGTCTTCAAGCTCTCCAACGTGACGAGGCCTAACATGTGGTTCTACGAACTAGAAGACTTTGAGAAGATAGTGGAGAAGGTAGGTGCCTATTTCGTGTAATATTTGGAATTAGTTCATGTCTCACCAATCCCACCAGCTTAACAACTTCGAGTTCAGGCACGGCTCCAAACCGGGTCTTATCCAATGGGAACATTGGGTTCTTGATTTCGAATATGCTTACAGGGTCGGGTATAGGAGTAAGTCTCGTAAACAGCTCCTCTTTTCGGCTCTTCAAACACTCACGGCTCGCAGATCCTATCATTCGGATACACCCAGACCCTTATATCTGGCAGGGAAGCGTGATAGAATGGGTCTAGATTAAATACCTACCCATCTAGTGTTTCCGCACCATGACAGTCACATAGCTGTCACGAAGATCCGACAAACGTTACGCAACACAGAAAGCCTACCGAGAAGGTAAGAATGGGAAAGGTCATATTCCCTCTCAATGTACAGAATGGCAAGGCGTTCGGAGGACACATATACCCCAAGGTTGGCATCTGGTCTTTTCAAGCGAGTTAGTGCTTTTTTTTTCTCTCCTTGCAAATTTGTAAATCGACGACATTAGCTCTCTTTTCGCAGGAATTCCGTAGCGGAAATAATAGTCCTCTCGATAATACAGAACGCAGCCCGAGAGTGTGAAAGCCAAAAATATACCTGCAGCCTCGATGATCTTATAGTAAAACACACGGAAGCCATTTTCTCTTGTCCACAGCCCATCCCTCTCGCTTTTTCTTCGAAACGCCCAGCTACTACTACACAGACGATCGCCCCCCACGAACTATTCCTCCAATTTTTCCCATACACTTGCTGCGAGATCCCTGTTCTACCCAGCCCATAGTACCAATCCCCCGCAGTATCTGGCCGACGGGAGGGCCGCAAGTGGGCAAAGCAGGGTGATGTAGGGCTGGGCCGCCATCCCCCCCCTTCCCCCCTCTCTATCCCCGATCAGATCAGATTGGGCAAGTTTTGGGGCGGGCGCATAAAAAAACCTTCCCGCCCTCTTCGAAGGTAGCATCAGCGGGCGAGAGTGGTAGGGCGCGCTTCCTTCAGGAATCTTGCATCTTGTAAGGCTGACCGGAGATAATTAATTTATACAGATTTGCTACTATCACTTTCTTTTGCGGGGCTTGCTATTCCTCTCCCTCTCCCTCTCTGTCTCACACACATCTCTCACACACGGAAAGCGGGCTCGGTGGGATTTTTCTTTTCGCCTTCCTTCAGGATCCGGGATTTGACTTATTTGTCTCTTTTTTTTTCCCCTCCCCCTTTTCGTTTGTAAAGTATAATAATTAATAGAATTTCCTACCCTGCAAGAGATATACATATGTAGGTAGATATGCATTACATGCTCCCCCCCTTCCCCTCCCCTTCCGCCCGGCATATCACACCCGGATCCCTCCCAACAGCGCGGAGTAGGGCTCCTGGCCGCAGCTTTTGAACAATTTTTTT
This sequence comes from Hypoxylon cercidicola, assembly GCA_022578845.1. Lineage (NCBI taxonomy): Eukaryota > Fungi > Ascomycota > Sordariomycetes > Xylariales > Hypoxylaceae > Hypoxylon > Hypoxylon cercidicola. The sequence continues at coordinate 82,906 of MU399528.1, forward strand.
TCTGTTCCCAGCGTTCCGACCCGCGTGAGCAGGATCTGCCGGCCTGTCACCCAGGTCACCCCGTTTCTGGCAGGGCGAGGCCGTGGCTGAAAAGATTAGTATACATGAAGGTTGTAATTGTCACTGCATTGGTGCTAATTTTCCTGCTCGCGACCAGCTTCGCAGGGGTCATCCGTTGAACCTTCGACCTGCTTCCATTACAGAAGCTGACTCATACGGGGGTGAGAAACTCCAGGAGGTATTAGGCTAGCTCGGTCTGTTTCTGCACACTTTCGATAGGTAGACATGACAACACACGAAAAGAGGGATTATCCTTGTTCAAAGGTGCTCAATATATCTTCTAATCGACGAGGCTAATGCACCCTAGAGCCGGGGTTCCAACGTAGCTCGTACATATCCAGCTCTGCTGTGACCGTAAGTCACTGATGTCGGACGCCCGTTGCGCCTAGATCTATATCTATATACGTAGTGGTATCTCTCGTCATCCCCGACCTAAACTCCTATTCGATGACGGAAACGTAGCAGTGAGGGATGAGACGAGAAGAGAAGATCGAAACCCCAATACAAAAAGCCACCAGTAAATAACAGATATCTGAACGCCTAAATCATGCAGAAAATAGCCTAGCCGTATGTGATAGAGATAGTATAATCTCCTTTTGATGCTCTTCTACTGTACCCGTCGGTTCGGGTACGTCTAAACTTGTCTACATCTTCTTCCTCTTGCTCGGCCTCCGGCCTGCCTCGTCCCCGACGAAGTGATTCTTCTCGATCTGGTGCTGACGTAGATTATCCTGACGGTTCTTGTACTGACTACTGCACCCCGGGAAGGGGCATTTGTAGATTATAGGTGGGTCCGTCGAATGCTGCATCTTCTTGTGCTTCGCCATGCTACCCTTGAACCACTGCGGGTCGCCTTTCGGGCGGTACCCGCAGAGATTGCAGGCATCGATCGCTTCCACTTTCTGGCCCATTGAAGAGGTAGGCATCGGGCTAGCTTCTGCCTGACCCGGCGTGGAAGGATTTGGCGTTGGGATGACTCTTTGCCGCGAAATATCAGGAGAGGCTGCGTAGGACTCACTAGGTGTGCCAGTACGAGACGTCGTCGTTGTTGTGAAGGACTTCGGGCCCGTAGCTGGGCCTTGTGCGCTGGGACCGATACCTCGAAAAGACCCTGGATCAATCATTGGAAAATTCCGAGCGGTTGTGAGGTCTGTTTGATTCTGCTGAGAGGCATTCGGGTCCAGATCTATGAGAAACTCATGATCGATACCACTAGGATCGTCAGGACCGGGAAAGGTCTCATGTAGCTTACTGAGGAAATCGTCTTCGTCGTTGTACGTGTCTCCTAGACCCAATGGATATGTGACTGGTTCTTCTTGCGCATGCTGTGGATCGGACGCGATGCTCTCAATTACAGCCTCAACCAACGAGACCCCTAGACTTTGGTATCCCATCCTTGAGTGGAATCCCTGTTTCGAATAGATGGGCTCGCAGAGTCGTCTAACTTCGGGGATGAATTCGTCGAAGAGTTTGGAAGATTCCAAAGTATTCTGCCGTACTCTCGAGTTAGCCACTACACCGATCTTAATCTGGAAGGTATTCTCAATCCTGAACAGAGGAGACCCAACATATATCCTGTATTGCGATAATCCGTTCGGGATATCGATGTGGATAAGGAAACATTTCGGACTTACCTTGCCGGCCTGCAATATCGCTAGCTCAAGCTTGCGGACGGTAGTGATGTACCCGGCACGAACCCTTTGCCCAACTCCCCTTAGCTTCACCGATAGGATCTCGGAGTCGTAGAACTTTTGACTGAGAAATTGAACAATATAATCAACGGTAACCGTAAAGGCACCATTGTTCAACGAGTCGGAATCGAATTCTACAGCATGTGTAGACCAAAGGTCAAAGGCAAGATCTTCAACAGGCTTCTGTGAACCGCTAGTTATGACTGAGTTTTCAATGTCTATACTTGTTAGTGGAATGGCGCACACCAAACATTGGAAGACCTGACTCACCGTCGAGGAAATTCTGTCCCACCGCAACAAGAGGATCGGTTCCTATATTGATTCCTGTATCCGCCTGGAACTCGGGCTCTTTACCCTTGTAGTTCGAGGATGACCCTGACAAGGAAGCGTCTCCCAATTGGGTTCGAGACTGATCTTCGGCGGCTGACTGCCAAATCATAGTCACAATCTGAGTATAATCTTCGAGGCATGCCGAGTCGAGGAACCGTCGGTAGGCGAGGGCTTGTCGGTATAGAATATTGCAACGAGTTACCAGCTCATCCTCGTGAATTATAAGGGAAAAGGCGTAAATAAGATGGACGAAGCAGATGTAGTCCAAGGGGTCCGCGAGATCATTGCCCTGCAAGATCCGTTTAAAACTCGAGAGGCCCTTCAACGCCACAGCTTTCGGTGACTGGTCTCGAAGTCGATCGACTAGCGAGTTCCCCTCGACGGGCGATAATTTCGACAGAGAAGACGCGACATGCGTTTGCAGCGCAACCCAGGCTGATTCGATAAGCGCTCTGACCTCGGGGGCGCGATCTGACGGCTCGAGGTATCCAGAGGGCATGTTCGAAGGCTTAGAGTTGGTATCTGTGAACATCATATTCACAGAGGTGCCAAGTGATAGCTCTGTGCACACGGATTGCATCCATGAGTAATTGTCTTTGGGGTCAAAACAAAAGTCAAGAGGATCAGACAGTCCTCGTGGTATGGACAGTGGGTTGTCTCCGGGTAACTCGGACATGTTATCAATCATATAATTGCAGTCGTCGTCTGGACATCCCGTAGTTGCCTTCTCCGTAGCTAGAATGCCTTCCGGCTGCGATATTGACGACGATTCGTTAGGTCCGAAAGGAGTCATTGGAGATGTCATTGTCGTATCGACACTTGAACACATAGTCCAGGCTCCAGAACCACCAGAAGTCGAGCTCCACGGGGTAATCGGCGACACGTTCTGAGAACTCTTGGTTGATCTGAGGGACGAACTTGGAGATAGATGCTTCGTGCGAGGAACATTCCTGCAATGGTCTACGTGAGTATCCAGGGCTAATGACGGTCGACGAGGCCCGGAGTTTGGCGACATTAGATTAGGCGGAGGCATAGAACTGTCATTATCATGAGGTCGCGTTCGAGAACTTGCGTACTGAGAAAACATAACCACCTGCGGTCTTGTCATAACTTCGGAGGTAGCGTTGTGTTGATCCGAAGTCAGGGGTACGCCTACGCGTGGTGTGTCATAGTTGATGGGGTCGAGTTCAGCGGTCGGTAGCATCTGCCTCGAGTCCAGTTCGTGTATCTCCCTGCCGTTCAGCTCTATCTGCGGTTGGGGTGGGTGTTGGGGTCGTTCGTCTTCCACCTGCTGCTGTTGCTGTTGTCGTTGCTGCTCTGGTTGTCGTTGACTTTGCTCTTCGAGGTCGATCACAAGAGAGTCATAGCTAGGCGGAGGCATAGAGACGTCGTCTTGAAAGCCTGATGGGGAACCTCTTCGTGACCTATTACCGATATTTGAGAAGAAGTTCCTGGCCATGTTGATAATCCGTCTTCGTTTGGTCCGGTGGCCGACGCAGCCTCGGCATTTACCATCGTTGAATCGTTCGATTTTCATACATTCGTAACATACATATTCACCAGTCTTGAGATGTTGACACTTGGTCAAATGTCTCAGCATCGATTCATGGTCGTCGAACTGTTGTCCACATAAAAGGAGAGGGCATTTTAGGCGATCGCCCGCGGCCATTCGAGTTGATTTGTTTCGCTTGACGGCAGCCCACACTATAAACCTCTGGAGCGCGCAGTCTTCCCCTGGGATTTCTCTCGTTCTTGACAAGTCAGCTTGAAAAAAAAGGTATCAAGATCTTGATGTTACTCACGCGCAGGGAGAGGGTGTTGGTGGACTAGACTCGGATCGCAGACTGGATTGTGACCGGCGCCTCGAGGTGAGAGAAAGGGTACGATGAGCCCTCGCGCGGCGCCCGACCGGCGGGTCTAAATCAAACGAAGCAGCATCAACTGAGTCCGTGTCGGTAGTGGCAAAGGTCTTTTTCGGATCCATTTTTGCGATAGGGTGAGCTATAGACTAAGGCTTGGACGGAATAAGAGAGGTCGGGCCCAAGCGGATCGCCACCGATCCATGACTTTATTTTCAATGATCTAGAAAACTGTCTACTACCCTGAATATGACGATGTAGGACTTTTGGCATTGATGCAGGTGCAGGAGTACTTGTACCCTAGGACCGGCGGTAATGACCGCCAACTAATAAGAAGGTACCCAGCCATAGGTGACCAGTGAGCAGGCTCCCTCTACAAGAGACCCTTGCAATTACTATCGGCAGTGCGTTTAACTTACCGTTCGCGGCTCACAGGGCTGCATGAGGGTGCAAGCGATGGAGTTGGGGTCCAAGAGCCGACTCGGTGAAGTACGCAGGCAACAAGGCAGAATGGACCCCAAATTACGCCTTGTACGCTGATGGGTCTGACGGGCAAAGCCAGCTGAAGTAGGAATCGCTTTGCTGACTGCAGGACTCGGGCGTGACCCAATCAGAATTGCCGGTGAAAAGACACCTGCGAAGAGATAAAACCAGACCTCGTCGCCGTAGATTTTCTAATCTCGACTTGCAGATTCTTTCGCGAAACCCGTCGCTCTTGGACGTATGGTAGTCTTGGGAGAAGTCCGGGGACTCCATGTTTCGCTGCTATCCAGAACGGAGAAGACTCCCAAAAGATAGCACGCATATCACGACATCACGCAGCTCATAAGCTCATAAGCGTGGTCCTTTTGCGATAGCTGGTTTGGAGAGACTGGGGGGGGCCTTCGGAGATGCCTTCGACAAGGCCTCTCGAATACGTCTGAAATTGGAAATTTAGTCGAATTGCCAAAGGCCCTAGGACTAACATCGTTATGTCGAGGTTTTGCTATGACCCCCTAGCGGATTACTTCCTAGAAGGGCAAAGCGAACCGGATACAGTCCAATCATAATGCAGCTATATTCAGCGTAAATAAGTAGCTTACTCGCGAAAGCTTGAACATATAGCAGATAAATAAAATAAACTTACTACCTGCTATCGAATAGATTCGCTACTAGAGAAAGCGAGATTAGAAGCGTTCGGGGAGAGAATTCGTTATACGGAGATTTCGTTATAATAGGATTGTTGTGAGGTCTATTAAATGAATATTGTGGGGTGGATCGCGCCTTGTAGGGCTGGAAAAGAGGTAGGGAGATCGGAATAAGACCCCACTCTAGGACTTTCACAACTTGACCACGCACCACGCAGCCACGTCCTAGGTAGATCGCTGAGCTCGGAGTTGGAGCTGCGGCTGGTGAGGCTGGTGAGGCTGATGTGGCTAGCTCGTGGCTGTGAATTTAGTGGTTTAGTGGCTACCTCCAGGTATCCATTTCTCTGCTAAGCCTATCTTAGACCAGCCTGTCACATGCTGATACCTACTATGTACTGCAACACAAGGATCTAGGACTTTGCGCTGATTCCTAAGCAGACATAAACAACCCGTCGGACTCTTCAACAAAGCGGTAAAGATGATAAGCTTTGATATTATTTAGGACCTCACGTTAAGTCAGCATTAGGTAAAGAAAGGAATATTAAGCGAGATGTCGGCAAAACTTTGCATTATTCGTAACTTACCTCTAAGACAGCGTGTTCAGCGAACCCAATTGAAGGAATTACTTTTTTCATTCGCAGGTCTCCGCCTATTCTGCTACGTTCTGTTTACATGGAAAGGAGGCGACTCTTTTTATGGATATCTTATGGATATCTTATGGATATCGGCTTGGCTGGCTGGCTGGCTGCATCCTGAAATACTTGCCGAGTCCCTCTTCCAGCGTCGCAGCAATAATTGCGTCACCTCCGGGCCGGCGAGTCCCCTAAATCGGCTTCTATGTTGCATCGATACACTACATAGCTTTGCGTAGCAGCGCCGAGTGCATATGCGGCGGATCCGGACTCGCTTTTATATCATGTCATTGGATCTGTCCACCGCATAGGTGGCATTCCCCTCGATGTTTTAGGAACGCCAATTGCGCACATTTCTATAAAAGGCGGGTTGGTGATCATGACGCAGCTGGGGCTCCTACGGAGAAATGGGGGATCTCGTTGGTCTTGAGTCAATTTTTGCTCCCCCAAACATTACGCGTTCACCGTTTCAAGAGACGCAAGTCTGACTCTTGTCTTCACCTGCTTCCCCCCCCCGCGCCCGTGGCCTGGGGTCGAATGGTTTCTTATCGTCTCTGATCTCAGGGTGAGGTCTTGGCAGTAAGGGATAAGGGATCCCCACGAACGAGATGGAATCCCGACAGGCTTTCGTCGACCTCAATTGAGCGTCGGGAGTGGCCCATCGAGCCATCGACCCACTTGACACTGACAAGTAAACCAACCCAGTCACCCCATTCCATGATCTGGAGCGGGATCGACGAATATGTCGATACTCGACACAGATGGACCCTTACTTGCTGGGGAAGCGGGTGGAGCATGGTATACGACAGCTTCCAGCATCAGTACCTTGAGTACCACACTTGAATCGATTTAATCCCCAGCTAGAGACGGTCTAGGCCCCACTAGTGTCGACAGCTTCGTCTCGAGATGTTTGTATAACATACGAAAACTATCTCGCGACCCGTAGCGTTGGTTCTCTCTATCTCGAGGGGGACACATGACAACCATCCAAGCCGACGGTTATAGCTTAGACAGGATTTTGGGACTGCAACAAGCGTGTCGAGGCGCCCTCTGTAGTCCCCATCCGACGATCCCATTCGCCTGCAGAAGCTCTTATCAGATAACCTCCGGGTGATCGACTGGTAACGAGCATACCCCCCCGCGATGTCATCGGTGCAGCGGTGCTTATAGCGACACGGAAACGGCTCTTGGTTTATCTGCGAAACTATCTTGGGTCAACCATATAAGCATTCCAGCCAAGGCTCTTCCTTTGTCCATGTCCATCATATCGTTTCATTCTTCATTACTCGTTTTTTATTACCCCCTTCCCATTCCTTTTTCCAACCTATCGCTATTCGAAGCCGACGTCACCGGAAACGAATGCGCCCAAATTCCTCAATTTGTTACCTAGAGCTTCGGAGTAAAAAAATTGAGTCAAGCTTTTCAACCCTTTATTTTTTGGAGGGTCCAGAAGCGTCCAAAAGGACCCTTGGAGTCCCAGGCAGCCGGTAAAAATTACGAAATGATTAATTATGGTGCAGAAACATGTATTGACCACGAAAAGCAGGTCTTAAAATTTTTATTGCTTTACCTCCAAGTTGGCTCATCCACACACAACGTCGAGATGGCGCACGTGGCTCGAGAGTTAGACCTGAATGCCTACTACGGACCCGGCACCGTACTGGACAAAATGAATGTGGTGCCCGGTCTCAAGACCAGTACTGGTAAGTAGAGGATAGCCTCTTCTCCTTACATATTGTGTCGTTGCGGTGCGCTCGCTTGTTGTTTTGAATTGAAAGCTCAATCTTTCACTGTCGTCGCATTCCATGATTTCCATGAGTTTCATGAGTGACTCGGCGTAACATCACCTCGCTCGCATCTGTATACAGCCAAATTCGCACGGAAACGAAGGAGGCGAGAAAAAAAAGCAAGACTGAACATTCGATTTGGACATAAAAGATTTCGGATAGTATTAGCCTCGACAGAGCTGATCAACACTCCGCGAACAGCATTCTTCTTCTTCCTGCGGGCGAATCTCGTCGTCAACCCCTCCGCCGTCTCGACGCCAGATATGGAGCCAGCACCGTCGAGCAGGCTCCCGCCGCCCTCTCCTTCGCCGCTCGTGACGGTTGACCCGCCGAGCAATCCGGTTCCGGATGATTTACCTTCATTATCTGTCGGGGTCTTGGACGGCGATATCGACAAGATAGACGCCCTCAACCTGGTAACGGACTCGATAGCCCAGCAGCGGCAGTCGTCCTCGTACCACCTGGTCTTCCACCCCTACCTGCTAGCCATCCTGTCCGTGGGCTTCGCCATTGCCTACCAATACTCTTGGCGTATAAAAGGCGACCTCGGCATGGCCCTCATGCTGCACTCGGGCGTGATCATGATCTACCTGCTTGCCATTCGCTATATTACGGGCTCGTACATACAGGTGGCGGAGAACATGAAGTGGAGCTGGATGGTATCCGAAGACGGCGAGGAGGACACTGTCATTGGTGTGCGATTCGGCAAAGACCTCATCGGCGCCTTGATCCTGCGCCTCGAACCGAACCCGATCCCGGCAAACAAGAAGCGGAATCGCAGCTCGGTACTTAGAGGGGGGAAAGGCGTCATCCGGGCCTGGACGGTCAAGCTCAAGTACCGGCATAAGGGCGTCGGCGCTGACATGCTGCACGAGGCCGTCAAGATTACAAGAGAGAAGTGCGGGAAAGACGCCGAGATCGGGTTCGCGAAAGAGCATGCGAACAGCACCACGGTGCTGCCCGAAGCTTTCAACGGGCCATTCAGAAAGGACGAGCAAAGAGCGGCAAAGGCTTTAGAGAGGGTATTAGGCGAATGGGAAGGCAGCAAGCGGAGACGAAAACTATAGATGCTTATAGAGGTCTACAGCAGGTCCACAGCACAGGTTCGGTTGGCGTTTGGCGGCTCTTTGCATGCATTTTTTACCAATACCCCCGTTCGTTTGGATAGTTCAGCCCGGAGAGGCAATACTATGATTTCATGACCTACCAGCTTTTATAGCCAGATGTCAAGCTATGTGTGCTAGATTACAGTGATAGTGATGGGGTATCGTTAACTCTTCAATGCCTCCAGTAAAAACATGAACCATATCCTTCATTCTTCGTAACAGCTACATGCGTGCATATAGCAAGTGATAGCGAACTATTCCATGTAATTTCGACGATATCCGTTCCGGACTTATCCGAATCTTTGCTTGAGGTTTTGAACGAATAGATGTGCACCATGCGGTTGCTCCACGCTTATTTTCTTGCTCCTTGCGTAACATCGTCAAAGCCGTAAATGGGGCGACCCATTCGCTTCAAGGCATGCAGAACCTATAAAGCTGTCAGCAAGCAATTTGGAAAGGGTACCTAGACAACCCAACAGGCAACTCACATCATTGATCGTGACCGTCTTTCGCTGGCGATATTCGGTGTAAACGACGCAGTCTTTGATAATCTGAACCGGAATCAGCGTTAGTAAGGTGAAACATTCTTGGGTAAGGTATGTATGGAGACGATGCAAGTTACTCCGTACCTCTTCCAGACGCGCCTTGACGGCTGCGCGAGCTTCGTCATAGATCTGGGCGGAAATTCTCTTGACACCACCTCGTCGGGCCAGACGTCTATGAAATGAAGATTTAGATTTTATTACGATACACGAGGATGGGATGGATGTAGCGGGAGGGAAGCTATTTTTAATTTTTAGTCGAGGTGGACATGTACGCTAGAACGTACCTGATGGCTGGCTTTGCTATGAGTTAAAGTTGGGACGTTAGCTGCCAACTCTAAAGTAAAAGCACAGACTTCAGACCAACTTGGAAGGCTTTGAGTATACTAAGTTAGGTACATGTACTTACTAACGCCCATAATATTGTCTCGCAAAATCTTACTGCATAACGTTTAACAAAATTGTACTTCTCTGAATAAGAGGCCAGCATACCGGTGGCGTTTGACTCCCTGCGCAGAAAGCACGGCACCAGTTAGCGGGCACGCCTTCGCGGGGATGCCAGAGTTGGTTTCAAGCTGGAACTTACTACTTTACCCCCGAGACCTCTACCTCCAGGACCACGTGCTACGCTCTTCCCCTTTCCCGGGGCTGGCATCTTAAAAAGAGGGTTTGGATGGTCTAATATGCGGGCGTAAAAATGGTAAGAGGAAACGGCCACAATTCACCAACGTGAATGCAATGCGGCGTGTTGCAACTGACAAGGTAACACTAGGTAGCTCCAAGAAGTGGAATGGCAGAAGGAATGTGGAGGAGGTGGGATGAAACGGCTAAAGCTGGTAGGCTGCGGGGGCAAAACAAACATGGGCGATAAGACGGTATCAATATCGATAAGATAAACCCTCTCTGTAGATTAGATCCCGAAAATAGTAGAAACTGAAGCGCCTGGCAATAGAAACCGATTAAATATATTGTAATAATCAGTGGGATATTTATGAATATGTCAATAAGTCGGCGCCATATAGAACTACCTCTTCAGTAGTCGAGACTATGTAGTTAATTACCAATGCACGCTGTCTAATACTTAATTAAGCTTGTTTGACTTAGAAACCTTGGAAGTTAACTATCTAGAGGAAGCAAGTAATGATAAGTACCTAATGAAGAATATCACGTTCCAGAGGACAACGATTGTATTATATAGTCTTCGTAATGCAACTTTATAAAGACAGTACTTGAATAGTGGAATCCGATTACGAGTGTACCAATCCGAATCTCAACGAGCGATCATGGACCTCTATAGAATTCTCTAGGATGCCATATACCTACTTAGTCCGGTTGTCATATCCAGATCGCATGCTAACTGAAGACGAGATGCCGTAGCGCAGCTGAATACGTATCAAGACGATGAGCTTCGACCAGTCGACTTTGCTCCAAGCTCGACGCCAGCCAAAGCGGTACGCTTGCTCCCTCCATATCAGCCGTTATTAGTGCCCGGCATCTCTATGCTATGCTATGCTGTATCCCAAGCCTTGGAGTGATCATTCGATTGCCGATATGAAAGTCGCTTCGGTGAACAGCACTCCCTTTTCGACAATTTCTTCGTCCCCAATCTTCATTTTGAGCTCAATCCCGTCTTTGGGTGCGAACTATGCGGATGGTTAGTCATATGTCCCTCATCGAGAAGTCGGCTTATTTCGGCCTACCTGGTAAATATACGGCTTAGTTCCGGCAGCGCCGGCAACGATCTTCTTCACGAAACCGGGAACTTCGGCCATGACGTCGATCCTGTCCATCCTATCTCCCAAGGAACCTTCAAAGTTTGCCTCGGCAGGCTTCCCGTCTTTCGTGGTGCCGGACCACGCGAACCTGACCTCGGTAGGCTCAGGCCAGTCGTTCTCTGTGTCCTGCTTCGTCTTGAGGTGTTTCGCACTCGTAATAGCGCCAGCAGTGATGATCTCGCCTTCTTTCGCAAGCCCGCCGACGCCTACGACGGTAGCTCCGTATGAAGGTGGTGTGGTGAACTCCATCATGACCGCGGAATAGGTCGGTCCTTGGAAATTGACAAAGTTCCATCGAGCCGCCGCGTGATGCGGCTTCATTCCCTGTAGGGCGTGCACAAAGAAGCCTCTCCCCTTGAAGTCGATAAGGCCGTCCTTGGTCATGACAGTTCCTTCAGTCGTGCATCTCGGCCAGAATGCATGGCGCATGCTGCCCCACGGGTGCTTGAGGTCTGTGCCGAATAAGGTCTTTCCATCCTTTCCGGCCATGAAGCCCGGCGCTACCTTCGTCAACTTCAGATTAACGATGGACTGGGGATCGTTCATCGACTTGATCGTGTATGAGTTCCCATCCTCGGCTAGTTCGACGGCGCAGTCGGTGGCGTAGAAGCTGGTCTTATCTTTGCTGAACTCGTGGTGTTGCAGGGGGGTGGAGCTCCAAAGATGGGGCTTCGAGCCGTCGGGGTACATGATCTTGCAGTTGAACTGACAAGTGGTGCGAATACCGCTTCATAGCGTTAGCTGGTTCGAGATGCAAGGGGGTGGCTAACGTCTCGTACGCCACGTTACTATAGATGACCTGAGCAAAAGCTATGTAGCCGTTGTCCGACATGAAGTAGAAGACCTGGCTCTCGACGCAGGTCGAGGTCATAACTTCCCATTTCAGATCGTTCCTCGTCAACTCTGTATACGGCGTGGTCTTAGCATCTTCGGCGACGGATCTTATGGCCGAAGGGCCGTAGATGGGCTCTTCGGTGCCCGCGACATCAGCCAAACTAAGGAGGGGCGTTAGCCAATTGCACTATGTAGAGAGATCAGAGGGGATGATATATTACTTACGTTTTCTTTGCCCAGTTCAACATGATTGTAATAGAGGGAGATTAAATATAGGAAGGATAATAGATAAGACAAGACAAGATGTGATGTAAGATAGGGGTTACTAGAGAAAAAAGAACAGCGGTGATAGTTTAAAAAATACCTAGGTCGTGGTCTTGGATGCCTTGGGTCTTAGTGGGAGTAAAAGCAGCTCAAGCTTTCGAGGTTTTGGCGGGGTCCTCGAATCACAGTTCAATATACGGAGTACATACCTATAAGCGGGCAGCCCGGGATGACAGTACCACTGAGTGTGATGGGTGATTTCATCATCCTGGTCATTCCGAAGCGTCAGGTATTTATCGATAAGACAGATAGAGTGGTATCGATTAGATGATACCCAATTACGGCTAGTACAATTTTCTGGCTTTCCGCCGAGATTGTGGGTGCGGGAGGTGATTGTGGTCAATTTTGATCATTGATCATTTTGATCATTTTGATCATCAAGAGATCAAGAGCGTCAACTATCCAACCTTTACACCTCCTTACCCCTCTCAACCGACGCTAAACCATTATACTATGTCCAAGGTTCGCGGTGCTGCTGGCGCCGACCAGATTGTGAAGCTCATCGTAGGAGCCGGCAAAGCGTCTCCTAGTCCACCGGTTGGTCCAGCGCTCGGAAGCAAAGGTGTTAAATCCATGGATTTTTGCAAGGTAAAGACCAATACAGGCACCGGAGACAGTAGCGTGTGGCAATTGACTGTTTATTTGTATAGGAATTCAACGCACGGACGGCGCATATCGTTCCCGGAACTCCCATGCCCACTCGAGTCACAGTACGAGCAGATCGATCATTCCATTTCGACGTTCGAACACCGCAAACTTCCTGGCTTCTCCGGAACGCGGCGGATTTACCAGCCAACAAGAAGGGGAAGAAGAAGGCCGCCGCTCAACCCGGTCACGAAATAGTAGGCACGGTTACTTTAAAACATGTATACGAAATCGCGAAAATCAAACAATCCGAACTACGACTCTCCGGTCTCCCCTTAGAAGGTCTCTGCAAGTCAGTCATCTATCAGGCCAAATCAATGGGAATCGATGTAGTCGCGTAGGCAGCGGGCGAAGCGGATGCGGCGGTCAATTGCATTTCTCTAGGCGTTGGAGCGAACGTCACGAGGTAGAGGGCATATGGGCCATTTCAGAACTTCTGCTATGCGTGTACCAACCGTGTATCACCCAACCCAAAACAAGGACTGTACGATAGTTGGACTAAGCGCGGAATTCTTAGTATACAATTGTACCTATTGAGGCTCATGCAGCGGAAAGGCTCGGAACTGCTTGGCTGTACTAGGAGAACGATCGAAAGGCTTGCTTTCACGTGCCCGACCAAAGGGGTTGGCATTAGGTATCCTCTTGTATCCTCTTGGCGGATACCTGCATGCGATGCCGCTCTTTAGCTCTTCATGAACATTGAAGAGAGAGAAAGGTTATCTTACAATACCCAATTTGAATATAAATCAACTCTGCCGACAGTTCATACGGCATATAAAACGGCTGGTATGGCTCGCCGCTAGACCGCTAGAGAGTCTGGTTGGAATAAGCTTCCTACGTCTACGAATGTGGTATTTGCACTTCGAGAGAGCTGTCGCCGTGTCACGTACAGAACAGAGTTGTGAAGGGGCTTCGGTTTGCCCTATTAGGCGCATAAAGCAGGCAAAGCGGCATCGCGGAAGAGGAAACATTTAAAATCGCGATGCAGGTTATTACCCAATGGTAGGACTTGTTATTTTGTACAGCCACGGCACCCCTGTTGAATCCAGATATTTTCTAGAATGAGCTAAATAGCAATTTATGGGCATAGCACAAGTGCGATGGCATCACCAACTTTGGGCAACGTTGCCAGCCCGTATTGGAGTCGCCACGAATCTGCACCTCCGGGGCTTTAAGTCACTTACACACTATTTGTTGTATGGCTCGGTCAGACGGCCGGACATACATGGTTCGGCTTCGATGGGGACTTGTTTGGGTACCTATTAAAAGATAAAAGAGTGTTGATACCCGGTGTTCGTTTTGCGAAGATCCGATGTCAACTTTTCTAACCGATTCACGGAATTCGTGGTTATGTAGTCCGTCTATCCGTTAGGTTGCTGCTCATGTTCAATGTTGGTAGACAGCTGTCCCGACATGTTATAGAACAAGCATCTTATTGGACAGGGTCTAGAGCTTTGGTCGATGCCGCGTAAACCCATTGGCGGGAGCTTGCGAAAGAGAAATCTTGGCTTGGAATATACCATGCATGGCAGATCACAGTCCCGCAGGGTTTTGCTGCAGGCTAATCAATTCTTGAGAGCGATTATGTACCTAGGGTATCGTGATATCTTTATCTTGTTGTTATCTCCATGAGATATGATTGAATCCATGAAATCCCATCTTCGGCCAGCCGGCTAGGGTTCCTAATATGGGATGATGAGATGATGAGATGATGGGATACGTAGCGAAACCTTCTTTATCCTTTGTCATCACTAGTCCCAGTCCTCCCAGTTCCAGTCCCACCAGAAACAAAAAAAGGTGACCCACACGTCTTCTCTCTTCCACCTGTGACTCTCGCCGGGTAAAGGCCGAGGGAGGCACCCGGAAAGTACTGTACCTCCACGTCCTTCACGTCCTTCATGTCCTCCATGTCCCTCAAACCAAGTAGCCGGGATTGGCATAAGCCGTCGAGCCGTCCACCTTTTAGAAAGCAAAACTAAGCACATCTTCAGCCCGACAGCCCTGAAGCGGGTCACCAACAACTTTCCTTGTACAATACCTACTTTGGCTGCTTGGTACATGTAACACAGGTATGTGCATGCACGTATTGAGTCCCGTCGGCATCCGCATTTGATGCATTTTGATGCATTTCATAATACCAATAAATACTCAGGTCCCAACCTAGAACTACCTACCGCTAGCACCTAGCACCTAGCAAGCAAGCGCCCCATTGCCATTGTGGGCGCGAGTGAGCTACTCAGACAGCCCCACCAAGAACAAGATCTTTACAAGTCATAGCCATATATCTCATCCATCGTCATCATTCTTTCCTGGGGGCCATCTTAGGCCCATGTTTTTGAGCTTTCTCAACCCTTTTGACTGCCTACTCACCCGTTATTATTTCTATCTTTAGCTTTTGGGTATCTTGGACTGCCATGACAACCCCGATCGACATTGATGGTCACCGTCCTCTGGAACAGCCGCAAGGTATTTCCGCATTTCCGCATCCTCCCTTTGTTTGGCGCACCCCTCCCCGTTCCTCTGTATTCTGCTATTGCTCACAGTCGGAATCGTACTCCTTTGACATAATGGCTGACTGCGTCTGTTTTCGATGCTCTAGGCAACTCCAACGACGTACCCGAACCTACCGATGGCTCTGTAATGCCTCATGAGCGTGCGACGGCTGTTCGCTTTTCCTCGGTAGTCGACGAGATTGATCCTCCTGCTGCGTCATTTGGTAGTCCGGAAAGCCGGAAAGACAGCGTTACTACTCCTGACGCACTACGGGCCCTGACCAATTCCCTACAAGGCGCCCAGCTTCAAGAACAGCGCCTTAAGAACTACTTGTTTGATCCCGTTTCGCTTCCGCCTTCCAGGGTATGCCACCTTTCCAGCTTTAGTTGTCTACGATCCTCGTACCCCCCGTTTGCTATAAAAAGATAGCCGGGTTATTTTCTTGGTTGGATCCCATTGTTACACCCCAATTCTTCTTCTTGGTTCGAGGAGCTGCCCTCTGGTTGAAAAATAGTCTTGATGGCAATGATACTTCGTGGCGTCGAATCTGCGAAGGTCCACATATAGCTAACGGTAGATCAACTAGGTTGCGTCGAATGAGACCACACCTGGTGCCACTCCCCAACACAGCAACAGTCCTATGAGCCATTCATCACCGCGGTTGAGCCCTAAGGCGCCGGAGTTGGCATCACCGCCGCTAACACCCGCCGGCACATCTGCGGCAGACTCTTCACATAGAAGTGCAAAATCCGTTCGAATCTCGGGGTCTGATGGAGGATTCGACTCTCAGGCCATAACTCCGCAAGCTTCTGGGCAGGAAGACTCGAGACCTGTTTCTCCACGGATGGGCTTACCACATCGACCGGCCTCTACTGACAATATCTCACAACGGTCGACTGCAGTGGATGACCAAGATGGTGGAGTTCATTCGCACCGGAAGGGGATGTTTAGCATAGGGCCAGGAGGCCAATCGGTACCTGTCTCGAGGGAATCCAGTCCGTCGAGAAATGCCGCCTCCCAATATTACTCGCGACCTTTTACCCCTCAGGGGGATATAAACGACCCCTATGCTGCAAGCAAACGGCCGACGCAGAGTAAGGCCACTGGCTCCATCGATCAGAGATTTGTCTTCTCGAGGAAAAAGAAATCTACGTCCCCATCGGCATCCTCGACGAATGTGTCAAAAACTGATAGGCAAGAAAAGAGATCATCGGGACTGTTCGCGCAAAGAAACAGGTCTGGTGATCTATGCCCAACTGGAACCGGGTCGACAATGCAAAGTACTCACGGATCTATGTCTGATCTCAAGAGATTTTTTAAGGTTGGAGTCAGCCATAAGCCGAAAAGGTCAATAACGCCATCACCTTTGGCTTCAAAGCCGACATATCAGGTCCCGTTTGCGGATGACCATAGCCTTTCGTCCAAGTACGGAAAACTCGGTCGAGTACTCGGTTCCGGCGCCGGCGGCTCTGTCAAGCTCATGAAGCGAAACGAGGACAACACCGTCTTCGCTGCGAAAGAGTTCCGACCTCGACATTCGTACGAAACTGAGAAGGAGTATGTGAAGAAATTGACGGCTGAGTTCTGTATCGGGTCTGCTCTACACCACGGCAACATTATCGAAACATTGGACATTGTTCAAGAAAAGGGGAAGTGGTATGAGGTGATGGAATATGCTCCCTTCGACCTATTCGCGATAGTGATGACGGGGAAGATGTCGAAACCTGAGATTACGTGCTGTTTCCTGCAAATACTGAGTGGGGTAACATATCTCCACAGTTCCGGACTTGCTCATCGGGATCTGAAATTGGACAACGTCGTTGTTAGCCGGCACGGAATCATGAAGATCATAGACTTCGGTAGTGCGCACGTCTTCCGGTATCCTTTCGAGTCCGAAGTGGTGCTTGCTTCTGGTAAGTCAGACGCGGTCGAGAAGGTGAATGATAGATCTAACAAGCTAGCAGGCGTTGTCGGTTCCGATCCTTACCTTGCCCCGGAAGTCTATGATGAGCGGAAGTACGATCCGCAGGCGGTAGACATCTGGTCCCTCGCAATCATCTTCTGCTGCATGTCTCTCAGGCGGTTCCCTTGGAAGGTTCCCCGCATGTCGGATAATTCGTACAAGCTTTTTGCATCAGAGCCAAGTCCTGGTCATGACCCCAAGAAGCTAATCCTCCCTTCGAGGTCTACCAATGATCTGACAAACATCCCGCAGCGCGACATATTTACGGAAGAGGCACCGAAGCAGCAAAGGCCTAAGAGCACCGAATCTTCTACTCCTGGAGGTCCTGACACTAACTCTCCGGAGAAGAAGGAAGTTATCCGGGGACCATGGCGTCTGTTGCGACTGCTACCAAGGGAAAGTAGGCACATCATCGGCAGAATGTTGACGATCGACCCCAGAAAGCGTGCCCAGATGGCGGAGATCCTCGAGGAGCCTTGGGTGTCAGACACGATCATCTGCAGGCAGGTCGAACATGGAGAGGTGGTCAAAGCAGAAGACCACACGCACGTGCTTGAGCCTCCGGCACCATTAAATAACAAATAGGGCGAGAAAATTGCAGGTTGCAAGATGTATTTGGACATAAGAGGGAAAGGAACAGTCATCCTCAGGGGCGCTGGGGGAGTTGCATATTTCCAGGTCATTTTTAGGGGGGGGCAAAGCGGTAATGGGAGCAGACCGTATAGGATCACGGCTATAGACTTAGACTATAGGGTATTGTACATAGAAGCTTGGGGTAGTCTGGCTCTTTGCGACTGTTCTAATAGCAGTCAGCGATTGTTTATGCGATGTATTTGTATTTTGGTTCTGTGATGTGGGCAGTCCGTATATCAGAAAGGTACGTAGGTACATATCTAGCTGGCTGGTTGGCAGGCTGGCTGACCAATACTGGGCCTAGGTACCTACCTACCTGTGGTGTCAGAGTGTCAGGGGTGTCAGGGGTTAGGGTGTCTAAGCCGTAACCCCCACTATTCCGGCAATCCGGTCCATTCGGAAAAACCTAGGAGTAAAAATCCAACAGCCACTTGAATCTTCTAAAGCTTTCTAAAGACCCATCATTTGCGATAGCTTCAAATTTATACATCCGAGCATCCCAATTCCTTCCAGTTCTACAAGACACCTACCGTCTAGGAATTGCTAGCTCTCTTTGTATATACTTCAAAATGGTAAGCTTACTACCAACTGTTCCCCTCGTTAAGCTCGGAATTCTAGCTTTCGCTTCAAGTACAGCTTGGCGGCTAGGGCTTTTAATTTTTCCCCAACATGTGTTGCAAACATGAACCGTAGGCTAACCTGCGAACTCCAGGCCACCGCTATCCGATCCGTCAAGTCCCTCGTCCCCCTCCTCGACCGCGTGTTGGTCCAGCGGATCAAGGCCGAGACCAAGACTGCCAGCGGCATCTTCCTGCCCGAGTCGAGCGTAAAGGAACTGAACGAAGGCCGAGTTCTGGCTGTCGGACCTGGTGCCCTGAACAAGGAGGGACAACGCCTAGCAATGGGCGTCCAGACGGGAGACAGAGTGCTGATTCCTCAGGTGAGCTTGGTTTCTTTGCTCTGTCGGGCAATACGGTTGCTAACATTCGAATCTAGTTCGGAGGCTCTCCCGTCAAGGTCGGTGAGGAGGAGTTCCACCTCTTCCGCGATAGCGAGTAAGTCATAGCTGTCCTCCCCCAATCCCGACGGTGAAACGCCGACGCTCACACGTTGTGTCCCACAGAATCCTAGCCAAGATCAACGAATAAAATGACAGATACCCACGATTCATGACACCGATGTACCATATAATGTACGAAAATAGGAGGCATAAAAAGGGGAGCTCGGGTCAAACTGTGCATAACGCCAGTGCAATTTTTGACGACTGTTTGACGGCTGTAGGGGGGAAAGGCGTCTTTAGGTGAACCGTAAGGTAGACTCTACGGTTCGCCTCAACACTTCCAATGCAACGAATCTCCACTCTTCCCTCCAGAAATCTAATTACGAGATATTTGATACGCTACCAAGTGTCTATACTTCTTTGGGAGTCGCCTAACATGAAATATATGTGATAAACAAGTTACAAGTTCTATTAGTGCTATTATTCACTGTCGGCCAAATAGGTCTTAGGTGAATAGGAGACCGATTCCTTGCCGACCAATCTCCTGGATCGCGAAATTTAGTAAAGAAATTAGTTCGTAGTTCGTAATTACGGCAATGGCGGAAGTCACGAAAGCCCCAAGCTGATTTTTTCGGCTGCTGTCTAGATTCTACTAAACCGTGGCAATAACGTGGAGTGAATTGAAAACCCATGAGATCTTGTTAAACAGGATTGGAGTTCACGCCACATCAGCTGTCAAACTACATGGGGAGATCATCACCGTGAACATGGCTTGTGCGTGATATGATCACTCCTATCCTCTTTGATCTTTGATCTTTGATCCTCGATCTCCGAATATCGTGTTCTCTATGGGGGTACCTATATTAGAGCTACCCTAGGCAATTCAAATACCTGGTTATTGTGTTGAGCATACCTTCTAGGTGATAATGGATTAAGAAGCTTAATTGGTAAGTTGCAATATGCGTAATAAGATGATCTAGTAAAACTTCCTCGTCGTAGTATGATTTTTTATTTTCAAAATAAATAAACCAACCAGATGACAGCTGCTATGACGAGGAAGAGATAGTGCGAGTCTAGCCGCAAGCCAAGACTTCAACCTCAATTACAACCTAAGCGCCTCAGAGACTCCGACTTCAATACCAAATAGGGGCTCTCGGGGGTCTTGAATACCGAGCATCGAGCTTTTTCCCGCCATTCGCTGAGACGTGAGGTCGAAATTAAGTAGTTGGACCGAACCTGTGTTTCAACTTCGACGGCCACATCCTGGCCGATTGGCCCACGGGGTATTGCCGTACTGCAGCCACCCGCCTCCCTGTCCCTGACATCAGAAGCAAGCCGACCTGCCTCCTCTGGCCATGGCCACTTGAGCCGCTTCCCCAGGATCTCTCTCTTACCCACCGTCAGCTTCACGTGTTACCGTTACACTTTTCACCTGCAGCTAGAGAAGCAGGGCGGGGAGTTGGTTTACCCCTGAGGAACAGATCTCGAAGGGGCTTCAGATATATTACCTTGCCAAGGCTTCGCAAACGCGCACCCGCGGGCTTTGGCTGTTTGATTCGGCGGATAGGTCGCTCCACCGTCGGGCTCGAAAATGTTTTCTTTGATACTTCTTTAGCAGGATGAATGCAATAGAAATTATCCTCAAATCAAGACCCTGAACATAGTCCCCTTTCTCCTGCGTGGGTCTTGGGGTTACACGACGCATGTTTACCATTTGCCTTCAATATGACCTTCTCGTTCGTCCCTCTGGTCTTATAAGACGAGTGGTTATGCCATTTGACCGTTTGCTCTTGTCATCGCATTGTCAGCAAATGTATGCACTTGCTGCTGCTTTCTTTCTCTTCGATAACCGATGAGTCTGTCTTTTTGATCCGCTCATTATTCAATCCAGTTGCTCTTGAAGCCCTATATGGTATTTCGTCCACTCATTCATCTAGCTGGGCTGGAAACTTGTTATTCTTAAAGCAGCGCTTTCTTCGTGCGATAACCGCTACATTCTACAGAGTAGCGGCATCCGAGTCTCTCACTATTACATTCCTTTACATTTTATCAACTAGCATTGAGATCATCCTTCGAGATGAAATATCCTACTTTCCTTGTGGCAATAGCCTCCTCTAGTACGGTAGTGAACGCCCACACAGTCTTCACTACTTTATTCGTCAACGATGTTTCCCAAGGCGACGGGACTTGTGTCCGGATGAATATGAATCCGCAACAATGTACCGACCCCATAGCTGGGATAGATAGCGATGATATGGCATGCGGTAGGGATTAAGTCACTAGTCACTAGCTATGATGTTCGAGCTAACTCTTGCTTAGGGGTGAGCGGCGCCCAACCTGTCGCTTTCACCTGTCCCGCTCCAGCTGGCGGGAAACTCACCTTCCAGTGGCGGTTGTGGGCCGATGCCGAGCAGCCTGGCGCCTTGGATATCTCACACAAGGTATGCCAGGACTTACCTTCATAAAGAACAAGAATCTAACCTTGGGAACTCAGGGGCCTTGTGCCGTCTATGCCAAGCCGGTGAAGGATATGGCAACGGATTCCGCGGCGGGCCCAGGGTGGATTAAGCTTGTAAGCAAACCTCGGGATGTTTCCGCTGCTCAGCGTCCGCTACTTGTCTGAGGACCAAATTCCTGACCCCTGAGATTATAGTGGGAGGATGGCTACGATGACGCGACCGGAAAGTGGTGCACAGAAAAACTGATCGACAACAACGGGTTAATGTCCGTCGACTTGCCGCAGTCCCTCCCAGGTGGGAATTGGCTCTTCCGGCCCGAACTCCTGGCTCTCCACAACGCCGACAAGGGCGACCCGCAGTTCTACACCGGATGCGCGCAGGTCTTCGTCCAGAGTAGCAGCACGACGCCCCTCGAGGTACCTACCGAGTACAGCGTCAGTATCCCGGGCTACGTCCAAGCAGACGACCCCGGGTTGACCTTTAACATTTACAGCCCGCAGTTTCCGTATACGATGCCGGGGCCCAAGGTGTACGAACCTACCTCGCCAGCCACCATAGCAGCCTCCTCCTCCAAGGTAACCCTGAAGCAGACGGAAGGCAAGCTCCCATCGACCTATCTCATTAAGAACGCCAACTGGATCGGCGTGGAAGTGGCCGACTACTCGACCGAGGACGGCTGCTGGGAGGCGTCTTCGGCGTGCTACGACCAGGCGGCCACCTGCTACGACTCGGCGCCGCCGACGGGCAGCGCCAACTGCCTCGTCTGGGAGCAGAAGTGCGACGGCATCAACGCCGCTTGCAGCGCCGGCGACTTTAACGGGCCGCCGAATAAAGGCGAGAAGCTTGTGAGCAAGGACCCGGCGCCACCAGAGGATATACCGGAGCCCGTGAGTGCTGGGGGTTCTAAGAAGATCAGGGGGGTGCAGAGACGGCGTGTTAAGAGGGCTGCTTGGAGGCTGCCGTGAGATAGGTATTATAGGTAGGTTGGTCCTACAGCTTTGATTCCCGGACAGGATCTGGGAAAATCAAGCTTAAGAAAACCTTCGACTTCAAGTTACCTAGTATAGGTAGTTAGAAGACAGGAAATGTAACTACCTAACCTAGTCAAACTAGGAGTTACTCAAAATGTGGCATGCAGCTACAGCAACGTGGCGGCACAAATTCCTCGTGAGATGATAGTCTTAAGACTGTTGTCGCAATGTAAATGGACTCTGGTGTTATGAGGATATAAAGCGGCTGTCGGTGTGTGATGATGATCGGTGAGCCAATCGAACGAGCTGAGGTATCATCATGCACCTGGGCTGCTAGATTAAAGAAGGCGAGGTGTGTTGTAAAGATATCGAGTACGTGCCCCTACTCAATGATTCAAACAACAATACATAGATAAGCAGATGGATGGTGAAAAAGATCTAGAATTTGAGACAATCACCTAACCAAGCTTGTACAATGAGAAAACAAATGGATTGAGGCTTGATTGATGCTTCAAGTTCAACTAAGAAATGTGAAAAGTACATACCTCACAACTACCTTAGGTACATACCTAAGCCTAAGGTACATGGAGACGGCAGTCGGAAAGGAACCCCCTGCTTAGTAAGATCCCGAGCCGGGTACATCTCCTCATCCCGCAGCCAAATGACGAATATCGGTGTTTGGCAATGATGATGACAAAACCACTTCGACTAGCAAATACTTTCACCGATACTCGATGCTTTTAAGAGTGAACGATATCGCTTGGCCCCGACCTTCCTTTGTCTACCATGCTTAAGGTTAACCTTAGCTGATTGCATGACAATTAGTGGACCTTTCGACTTGAACTACGGTAGTTCCAGGGACCCCTGAAAATAGACACGGGCTAATTTAGCCCCTTTCACTCATTCAAGACTCAACTTACAAACGTCTCGTCTCAGCGCCAAAGGTAAAGCAACAAGAACGTCATTACAAAAAAGAAGACAATTGAAAGAGATACTACTTTAAAGTGGTGAGAATATTCATTGGTCACGTCCCTTGCATACCATACCAATCAGAATCCTCGCAACCATGACGGTCCCTATCGACTCGGCCGAGAACCCCTCCCCCGCACACGGGTTCGGAACCTTGGCCGTGCACGCCGGCTCGCCCCACGATCCCACCACCGGTGCCGTCATCGAGCCCATCTCGCTATCCACCACTTTCGAGCAGACCGCCGTCGGTAAACCCGTCGGCCAGTACGAGTACTCTCGAAGCTCCAATCCCAACCGCGACAACTTCGAGAAGGCCGTCGCCGCGTTGGAGAATGCCAAGTACGCGCTCGCGTTCGGTAGTGGAAGTGCTACCACGGCCACCATCCTCCAGAGTCTAGCCCAAGGTTCGCACGTCATAAGCGTGAGCGACGTCTACGGTGGCACCCATCGCTACTTCACCCGCGTCGCCAAGGCCCACGGTGTCACCGTTACCTTTACTCCCCAGATCGAAGTCGACATTGCCGAGCACATCCGAGACAACACCAAGCTCGTATGGATAGAGTCACCTAGCAATCCCACGCTGCGACTCGTCGACATCCGATCCGTAGCCGAGGCAGCCCACGCGCGAGGCGTTGCGGTCGTCGTTGACAACACCTTCCTCAGTCCCTACATCCAGAATCCCCTCGAGCACGGCGCCGATATCGTTGTCCACAGCGTTACCAAGTACATCAACGGACACAGCGATGTAGTTATGGGATTAGCCGCGTTCAACTCCGACGAGCTGCGCGAGAGTCTAGCCTTCCTCCAGAACGCGTGCGGTGCGGTCCCCTCAGCCTTCGACTGCTGGCTCGCGCATCGAGGTGTCAAGACGCTGCACCTGCGCGCGAAGCAGTCCAACACGAACGCAACAGCCGTGGCCGAAGCTCTAGAAGCAAGTCCGTACGTGATCGCTGTTAATTATCCAGGGCTAGACTCGCATCCGCACCGGCACATCGCATTGCGACAACACCGAGACGGCATGGGGGGTGGCATGCTGTCATTCCGAATCAAGGGGGGCCGCGCTGCAGCTGAGCGCTTTTGCCAACTGACTCGCATCTACACGCTGGCCGAGAGCCTCGGCGGCATCGAAAGCCTGTGCGAGCTGCCGAGCGCCATGACCCACGCTGGCATCCCCAGAGATCAGCGAGAGGCCGTGGGCGTTTTTGATGACCTCGTCCGCATAAGTAGCGGCATCGAGGAGCCCGAGGACCTCGTTCGCGACGTCGAGCAAGCGCTAGAGAGGGCCGTCAGGGAGACCGCGGATGCTTCTCTTGCGAGTAACGGCAATGGTGTTACGAACGGGCATGTGGCATAGATATAGGTGCGGCATAGAGGAGAGGAGAGGAGAGGAGAGGAGAGGAAAGAAAAGAAAAGATGAGAAAAGAGAAAAAGAGAACAGGTTCGAGCAATCAGAGACGTATCATAACTGCATGGCTTCGGAGATTTCATTTCACGGCTAGGCGTTGCGTTATATGGTAACATTCGGCAGCATGAACGGTGCGTTATAGGAATACAGACGGATAGGAAGGACAGGGCAAAACAATCCAATAGACGGCCCTAACTGGCAATTGCATAAAGGGGTCCTTATATACTACTTTCACCTGCCAGCTCTCGTTGATCTGGTGACTCGTATTGTGTGTTGGATAGAGTATTGAAACCCGAATCTAAGGCTGGAGAATGAACGTCAAAATGAGGTGCGTATCTCTGCCCCTAGTAAGCGAAGTTTCTCTTATTTCCTAAAATCTACTTTAACTTTAATCTACGACTTCATAACGGGCTTCATAGCCAACGGAGATTATGCGTGTGACGGGAGAGATAGGGGTAAGATTTTATTGCCAGAAACACACTAGGCACCTCAATGATGTGAAAGACTGCTCTACTATCCATATATCCACCGACTAAGAACTAGGATTTAGCATATACTCCTCAATTTTCCCGAAGCAAGAGAAACTGACTGCTAAGGGGCTATTCCCGATGATGAGTAAGGACCACGACAACAATAGCTGCAGACGGGCAACTTTTTTTTTCTTTTTTCCTCTATGCAGATATCTGCACGTCTAACATAACCAGGGGCCAGCCTGTGAGATTTTAGAGCCTGAAATTGTTTGAACACCTGTGGATTAATACCGAATAAGAAGAGGCAAGCGAACAATGCTCACTTGGCTGTTGCTATACCCAGAGATGCTCAAATCCTACGGATCGCTAGGCGAACATGTTAGAGTAGATAGACAGAGACGCCACCGAAATTTCGGATACACGGATGCAAACAAGTGAAGATAACCCATCTTCAGCCTTCTACGTCACTACGGCCGCGCGTAGGTCCGCTCCGGTTTTTCTAGGCCCTAGGTAGTTGCACATTTAAAATATGGGGTACAGTAAAAAGTATTTGGAATCACGGCTCGTTCCCGGGGCCGTACAGCCGAACAAGCGCTTACCACATGGCTAGGGGGTAGCCGGCTTAGCTAATCGGGGATTTTTTACGAGCCTGCCAGTCAGCCAGTTAGCCAAGGCCTCGAATTTCCACTCCACTCCAAAAAAAGGGGGCTGTGACGGATCGACATCTTTCCAATATTATGTGCTGTGATTTCAAAGACAGCGACGGGGCTAGCTGGGAAAGACGGAGAAAAGGAAAAGAAAATTGGTGGATGATGACCCGCACTACCGCGGCGCAGCTCTGATAAGGGAGAGAAATAGAACCACGCAAGGTGATGGATGGGCTTATTAGTTACACAACGGACGCTATCATCACGATTCCTACACGGGCGAGAGAAAGGAGCCTCGCCGACAGAACCGTTGTATTTGGAATTGGGAACATTGCGATCATCCTCGTTCGCAAAGTCATGTCTCGCCAACGGTATAAGAAGGGCTCGAGTCCTCATTTTCAAAAATGGAACCCGAGCTCATAGGTACCAGACGCCAGAAGCTGTACATAGCAGCCCATCATAGCATAACCCTAGTCTTTTCCCGGGCAGAAGTTCAAGATGGTCCCAACCGCTCTACCAATCCTCGTAGCAGGTCTCGCGGCCGTAGCCGCAGCGCGGAACTGCCAGAACCTGATCATCCCGATCTCGATATCGGCACGGAACACGTACTTTACGCTCCAGGCGCCGGCCAGCAATATCGAGGTTACGGACTTCGTCCTGAACCTCGCGCAGCCGGGCGTGAACTATGCCTCCAAGGTGCTGGGCAGTAGCACCAACGGCACCGGCGGCCAGGCAAGCGCCTCCCTCCCTCCCACCCTCCCTTCCTCCCGTACCAAGCAGGCGATCTCGCTAACACGCAACCAGTCCGCCAACACAAGCGGCCACTACACCATCGGCGCGACCTACTGCGAGCCCCGCGCCGGCCCGGGCGCGGCCCTCCAGATCCTAACGCACGGCATCGCCTTCGACCGGCGGTACTGGGACTTCGCGGAGCAGAACCGCAAGTACAGCTACGCGGACGCGGCGCTCGCCCGCAACTACAGCGTCTTCTTCTACGACCGGCTGGGGCTCGGCGCCTCGTCGCGCGGCGACCCGGTCAACGAGATCCAGGCGTCGCTCGAGGTCGCGGCGCTGCGCGCGCTGACGGCGATGCTGCGGAAGGGGCAGGCGCCCGGGATCCAGGCCGCGTACGACCGGGTCCTGCACGTGGGGCACAGCTTCGGCTCCATCCAGGCGTACGCGCTGGCGGCCGCGCACCCGGAGCTGTCCGACGGCATCGCGCTCACGGGCTTCAGCCTGGCGTTGGGCGGCTTCGTCACGGATTTCCTCTACGGCGCGAACCTCGTCGAGGCCCGCGCCGCGTCCCCAGCCCTCGCTGCCTACCCCCCGGGCTACCTGGCCTCCGCCGACGCGACGGCCGTCCAGACCAACTTCTTCGCCCCGGGGAACTTCGACCCGGCTATCCTCGAGGCCGCGTACGCGGCGGGCGGGCCCGTAACCGTCGGCGAGCTGATGACGATCGGCAGCGTGGCGACCGGAAACAATAGCTTTGGAGGACCAGTTCTGGTCGTCACCGGAGGTTAGAACACCTTGCCACTTTACCTGCCAGCTAACTCTGTATGGGGGGAATGCGAAAACTTGAAAGCTAGCTGACCTTGTTATTCGTTTCCAGAACGCGACCTACCCTTCTGCGGCGGAAACTGCTTCGCGTCCGAGCCGTCTTTCCCGGCCCAAGTTGGCAAATCTTTCACTAATTCGAGTTCCTTCGAGGCTGTTGTTGTTCCTGGCGCAGGTCACGGTCTGAATTTGGTGAATACGTCCTATATAGTGGAGAAAAAGCTGCGGAGCTAACTGCAAGTAGGAGTATTCTGCGCAGACGACATACGCATCGATTCTCGACTTCTTTGACGAAAATGCCCAGAGCTAAATTGGACCTCGTCGTCTCCCTCCCTCTCATGCAGAACATTACTTCCTCCCCCTTCTCCTCGCAGAAAACATTACTTCCGTACCCTATAAGGTACCTAGGTAGTATCATACCACCTGAAACTGGTATATCCCCGATTTCTTTCTCATCTAGCAATTGAATAGATTCCTCTTGAATCTAAGGTGACCACGGACGAAATATCCCGGCCACGAGTGCGGTATTTGCAGTCTGGCTGCTTGTGCTCATCGAAATCAACTGTTTGTGGTGGTACAGACCAAGAAAAGGAGGCCGTGATTGGTTATCGGTATCGTCGCCTTCATCTTCCTCTTCCTCCTCGTCTTAATCCACATCCATTTCGTCGTCTGAAAATTATACGTATGTTAACAAGGAAACAATCTATTTTAATACCCACAAGAGCTTGTAGTATAATAAGAGGTCCAAGGAGGACACGTTACTTACCTTGCGGAACTGAAAAATAGGAGTCGATCCACTCATCGTCTTTGTTTTCCCAGTAGAAGTCCCTCGGCAAATGAACGATTACGGAATCTATCAATTCTCTCGAGCCCCGTTCCCCTGTAGTAGCTTGAATCAGTGATTGCTCATTTGCATATACTCGTCAAGGACGAATTCATAGCCACCCCACTTCCCAGGGATCTGCCGCGTGCAATGGATGGTAGGAAAGATGGGTAGGAATAAACACACAATCACTTCCGCGCCATCCCCGAACGTAGATGTTCAGTGGAACTCTAAGCCGGACGGGATCGCCGAACTCTACCGGAACTGGACTGCCACGGTACAGTTGCCTTAAGTTGGAGAGTTCCATGCAAGAAATGTTGAGACCGATCTTCGTAGTGTGGCTGAGAAACCTAGCCCAGAGATTGATCTTCACGAACCGATCGGATGGTACAGTGAGTTGGAGGGTAACCTTGTGCAGGGCGATCTTGCGTAGACTCGATCTATATCTTCTGAAAAGGCCGAGGAGTGTAGAAGGCTCGGTAGTTAACCATCCAATGTCCAGCTGCTTCAAGAGAGGCAGAGCAGGTGCTCGGGGTAGCTGAGGAATACGGGCTTGTAGGTCGCTTGTTACGCCCGCTGCTGGTTGCATAGAAGTCTGCGGCTCGCCGGGTGGTGTAGGCGAATACCGAGCAAGCCACTCAAGAACCGGCGTCGACATACCGACCGAACAATCTCGGAAATTGAGTCGCAAATGCTCCAGAGATCGTAGCTTCGAAAGGAAGATCGTTAAAAGGAGACCAGGATAATCCTCGTTGGTTGCTCCTTTCCTGACCATCTGAATAGGAAATGTTGAGTAACCCACATCTAAGAACAAGACCTTGAGATCTGCCAGGATCGGCAGAAGGGTCGGCTCGAGATAACGGGGTATATTGAACGCAATCTCTGGTAGGTAACAAGATCTCAAAATCACCTCTAGTCGAGCACGACAATCTGCCTTCGCATACTTGAGAGCTCTCAACACTGCGAGAAACGCGTGGCTGATATGTTTCATATCAGGCGTCAATTGGAGTCCGTGGATGTGATCGGAAGAGGGTTTCCAAAGCAGAGAACCTGTTAGTTGTTGGAATGTCTCGGTGCCATAGGGACGCCAAGTTTCATCTCCCCCATCACGATATCGACCGCCAGACGAGAAATCTCGCAAGCCGACCGTTTCAAGATTGGGTAAGTTACGGAGGGCTTCGGCGATAAATTCCACATCTTGGCCTGAATCAACGAGGGTTTGATGGCTGTAGCATTCTTTACGGCCAACGATACTCATAGAACCAGTCTGGTAGGTAACTCCGATAGGATACTCAAGATTGATTATAAGATATTTCAGGCAAGGCGCGAACCGAGACTTGGAAATATCAACAAGGGCCTCGAGGCTGAACTCGGTGAGCAAGAAGGCCCTCTTGGTGAAGAATTCACTGCCGAAGTATTCGAAGAGGGATGCTTCTAGGTCTCGACAAACAAGACGTAGGTTGCCATAGTCGGGAGTTGGGAGAAAGGAAGAGATATTTAGAAGTATCTCCAAGGGAATTGCCAAGAGATGACTCCGAGGCACCGTCTGCGCCTGCGAGGGTTGGGAAGACATGACTTTGGTGATCCCTGAAGGCGACAGGGAAGTCAAGTGAGTTGTAGTGCAACGCAAAGACGTGGATGGAAGTTGATTGAAAAAAAAAAAAGAACACTTGACGTGCACTTTTCGGGATGGAAAAAAGGAAACGTCAGGAAAAAAGAAGATACGGTACCTGGTAGGTAAATACCAAAGTTAAAAGTTGAGCTTTGGTATTAATCGTTTGTTGACATGTTCCCGTTCTTGCTCCCAGGCAGAAACAGCGTTTCCAGGCAGAACAGCGCAGAACAGTCAATTCACTGCAGGTGGTGTATCTTGGGTCTTGCTTTAGGTAGCCGTTAGGTAGGTACCTCCTAGGTACCTGAGGTACGTGTAAGTTGCGGTGGTGATTGCGGGACCAGCTGGGGCAATTGTCCGATACACGTGATCCGTGCGCTAAAGTACCTAGGATATCTTCGCTTAACTTAATTTAGGTACCAAAAGGGGTCAAACGTGATTGTATTCACCAAACTCGACGAGCAACCGAGTTTGGTCGTAGACAGCGCAAGTACGTATGTATGTTCCTACTTATCCCTCCTACCCTTTCCTATACGCAATGTATTTTAGGAAATAGGGTGCTTTAGGTATAATATCACAAGGGATCCAAAGATACCTACCTACCTTACCTACAGAGAGATCTTAGAAAGTTGGTCGTCTCATCATCTCGGGTTTCTATACCTATGCCATTAAGCGAATGAACAAATACTGACCCTATCAAGCCTTTTGAGCCGCGTTCCTTTGCAGTAGGTACCTAAGCTACATCTTCATAACAGGTAAGCTCAGAATGTCCGAGGGAACATCGTCCCAGACAGCCCAACCGTCCTCGCCCAAGTCGGACCCGATTTCGTTCCCCTTTAATTTGACCACAAACGCGTCGCCGGCGAAACACCGCTGCCTCTCAAACACAGCTTCCGGGAAGTTTCTGTTCTCGGGCAGCGACTCCAGATCGAAGGAAAAGAAGATGACGTATAAGCCATTGCAGCTGCCGAGTGGCTGATTCTCCAGTCTGAATGTATCAATGTCCCGCCACGTCCATGCTTGCTTGGTCTTCCAGAAGTAGCGCAGATCGGGAACGTGGCCCCAACAACTATTAGGGCCATCACTCACTCCGTGGCTTGTGGTTGTGAGGGATAGCAGGTGCGGCTTGGATCCATCGGCAGGGAACCTGATGCCGGTGATGGTTACAGGCGAAGGGGGCGGTTGCACAGGAGCAACAAAGGATCGAAGGTAGTTCCACATCGTAGGAGTAGTTCTTGTCGCTGACTCTGGAATAGTCGCCTGATGACGCCTCTCAGCCTTGCTAGCACACCCTCGCGATCGATCGCGGGAAAGGGGATAGAGGGTAGGCCACTTACACCTTGAGCAGCTGGAGGTCTATAGTTCGGTCTCGATTTCTGCTTTGACGGCTGTCCCACTTCGCGAATGTTCCTCAGATTTCTTCTTCGGAGAACTTGAGATTAGCGATGACCACCGGAACCCTAGAACCTACCCAGTGAGGCCTGAGTGGATGTTCTAGTGATGATGGTGGCAATGGCAATGATCGTATAATAGATGAAACTGACAGCTCTACCCGGTCACACAGCGAACTGGAGGTAATTCTTGCTTACACAGGTACATAGGTACTTAATCCCACCTCCACCACGTCCACGTTTATTTATTTTTACGAATCAATCAAGCTCTCTCAGAATCGCTCGAACCTCAATATCATTTTGAGAATCATACAGTTAAGTAGAGCTCATTTTCCGTGGCCTTTCCGTTTCTTTTGCATTTGGTACCTAGATACCTGATAGAAGTGCTGCGATACCTAGTATAACTGCAGAGAACATTGAAGAAAGTCGTGAGCTACGGCGTGGCTTAGGTACACATTAAGTACCTCTAGGTACCTCATCTAGTAGGTACACAATTTATCAGGTTAAAGGTCTCGATGTTGCGAAGCCAGTGCTAACACCCCCGTGTGGCTAGGTACCTGGTATTAATCCCTTGGAATCCCCTAAGAGTAAAGGACGATCGCATAGTATATACGTGTAGTATTTTTCCATGGTCATCAGTGCTACTCTACGCTACATTTTTAATAATGCTCCAGACAAGTCTCTGGCGACTGCTAATTTACCCGTACTCCCTACTCCGTACTCGACCAATATCCAAAGCCGAGGCGTCAAAACCTTAATACCCCCTATACCATGCTCCCAGATAACCAACAAACAACACATCTTCCATCATACAGTCTTGTTATGGTCCTCGTCATACTTGTTACCCAAGACTGCCTCCTCGTCGAATTCTTGCTGACTGCTCTGGTCGTAGGCAAGTCTGACTTCGTCAATTTGGTCGCCCACTTCCATCCACGTGTCGCTGCAAGCTGGTACGGGAAATAGCTTGCACAAGGCCCAGTACATTGCCGAAGATACGATGAATCCGCAGAAAAAATTGAAGTTGTAGATGTATGTTGCGCCCATGGGAGCATTTCCACCGTTCACAGCCCCCGCGAAGCCGACAACGTTGATGAGGATACCGCTAATATAGGCCGCGTAAGCTCTCCAGTTGACGCCAAGGGTATAAAAGTACGGTCCGGTCTTGCGGGCGTCGTAAAGCTCCTTGATTTCCAAATAGCCCTTGCGAACCAAGTAGTAGTCGCTGCACATAACACCCGCAATGGAACTGAGGAAGACGGAATACGACGAGAGGTAAGTCGTGAACTGATTGGACGATGTGAGTAGCGTGTAGGGGCACATTGCCAAGCCGACGGCGGCACAGATATAACCTCCGCGTCGAATGTTGATGAACCGAGGCAGCAAGGCTGTCATATCCGTCCCTGCCGACACCGAGTTCGCCGCAATGTTCGTGCCCAATTGAGCTAGCGCAAAGGCCAGCGCGATGACGAAGACGCCAAAGCGTTGACCAGAGCCGCCATCATTAATAAATCTCTCCAATAGGTCAAGAGGATCCCAGATCGGCTCGGTGCCAGGGTAGATAATGACGGAACTCGACGAGACTAATATGCCGATGAGAGAGGTGACGGCGAAACCGATTGGGATAGTAGTAAGCTGCGACCAAAGCGCATCGCGTGGTTTGCCAGCGAAACGCGAGAAATCGGGATCGTTCACGATGAGAGTTGCGAAGTTGGCAATCGAACTCATGACACCCTTGATGAATTCCCACGCGAGATCACTGCCCTCTATCGTTGCGCCTTGGCGAACCACTGGACCTGGACCGCCCGCACGGACTAGGGCCCAGATCAAGAAGGCGATACCAGCACAGGGAACGAAGTAAGCCTTGACGGTAAAAAGATGTCGAACCTTGTGCACGGGAAACCAGATAGCTGGCAGCGACACGAGCCAGAAGAGGAAAAAGGAGACATAGTCAGCGGTGGTAGTACCTGAGTCCGCCGAGAACGTGTTCGGAATGGTGTTGCGATCCTAAGCCGTTTAGCGATTTTTTGCTTCTCCGTGTCTCGGAAAAGAACCAAACTTACCCAACTAAGCCAGATGGATCGGATCATGAGATAGACGCAATGCCCACCGATGTAGGATTGCACGCCGTACCAGATGCATGCCATCGCAGCTCGATTAAAAACGGGCCAGAGACAACCCCATATTCCGAAGCTCGATCTGTTGACCACGGGAAAGCCGATATGGTACATGGCGCCGATGCGACCGGTCATGCAGATGAAGCCACCCGCAATTGCGTATCCGATCCAGACGCAAAGCCACGACTGCCACCACGAAAGCCCGCCCACGATCATGGACGAGCTGATCATCCACGTGTTGATGTTGAAGGAATCAGCAATCCAGAAACCGACAAAGTTCCATGGTCCCCATTGCCGACGCTCAGGCTCGACAGGCTTGAGGTCGTAGTTTGTTAACTGAGTACCAACGGTTAGTTAAATTGCCTGGCGTTGATGATGTCGTGTTCATCTGGTGAGACGGAATGCGTGGGTTCGGCCTTACCATCAGTTGAGCGGTGGTGAGGCCATCTTCGTTGTCTACGGCCACCTTATCCGTCCACCTGTTGAGCTTGGAGCTATGTAATCTTTCCATGGCGACGATGGAGCTAACCTAGTATATCCTGGAGAAGTCGTCACGAGATTTCTATTGCGTTAAGTAATTTTCGAGTAATAGAAACGTAGGATAGGCTGATGCTTGGTATGACGCTCCAACCGAATGGAGAAGTAAGACGGCGGATTATTTAGGTTCGCCTTGAGGAGCAGGGAACATGATACGTCGAAGCTCGAAGTCTAGATTGTCAAACCATGAAGTCAAGGCTGGATAGGAAGAAATTCTAATAAAAGGGGGCGGGAAGCAGAAATAGATATATCCAGAAAGATCTCCAAGATGGGAGAGAAAAGATTTTTACATGCTTCCCATGAGAAAACACTAGGTATACCTGTACGATGTCAAATTGACAGCTGCGCCCACGACATAGGTACGTTACTCTCAGCTTCTAAGGGCTCCCCCACACTACAACCTCACAGCTCACCGGCTTGTTTCTGTTACCACAAGCTAAGAACGTATGCCTAGCTTCCTTTACTTCGGTGTCGCCGCCAATAGCGATAAGCTAGCAGATGATAGGATGCTGATTGGTCGACAATAACACCGATGGCTCTAGTTGAACGTCAGATCATTCAAGATGAGGTCGTTTTCGGCTTAGCGAAAGCCAGGCTCAGGGGGGGGCCGCTGGGGAAATAGGTGAGCTCACAGGCTCAGAGATCACCCGCCCCGCAAATACCCTCCTGCCCCGCAGCTTATGACGCTACTGCTATCTGCTATCAGTAAATTAGGTCATCTCATCGAGCAATTCTTATTGAAAATTCTGTGTCGCACGCCTCTATGGCACGAGGGTCGTAAGTCTTGCCCTCCAGATCTCATATCCCCTCTCCACGAGCTTGAAGATTCCCGGTTAGAAACATCTATATGGTTTGGCCATCCCTCGGATAACGAGCGATTTTATATCGATTCGTCTCGTCATCTTCCGCACTTTGTGTGTCAGGATAGGATGTGAACCGGAATGTCGTTACACGATCGGTACTATTCTCGTCTATCTAGTGCTGGTCTATTAGAGCTATCCGAAGCTTCTGGTAGTTCTTCAGCTGGCAACTGAGTGAGCTACGCTATATCCCATCTAGCACTGACGCAAGACGCCGATTCTCTATACTCATCCCACCTACCTACTTCCTATTCATCTATCTTCACTTAACACACCGTTGCCACTATCATGAACCGGTCGAAGGGGCAGATCCTCTGCTAGAAGAGAATAGAAAGCCCAACGAAGCCTTTTCCTTTTTAATGCCACTATATATACCTCCTAACTAGGTACGCAGTCATACCTATTACAGAGAAGTGTTTGATAAATGTGAAACAGTGAGTCTACTACATGGCCTACGTGGCGTATACGAGTTTCCAGTTGTTATTTCTGCATAGAAGAATGTCTCAAAAGATTACGCCCTACTTATATAGTCGGGAGCTGTTGAAGAACAAAAGATTTCATTCCTGAACAGAATGGTCTAGTAAACAATGGCGTTTATTAGAAAGAGCCTCATGAGAAATCCATTGGAAATGGCCATATCGTCCGTGCTTCAACTGCGTTTATGGGCAGCATCCAATGGTTCATATTGGCATAAAAGAATAGCGATGCGACCTCCTCAATGGCATTTTTTGTTCTCGAGTATACTCATCCGACACCCAAGTCAGAACAATACCTATCACGATACCTATCATCAGTAAAGCCCAAAGACAATACAACAGACATTTCTCGATACATCAACCAGCAATTTTATTCCAGCAAGCCGATAATGACTTCCAATAGCGAAGCGTTGGTGTTCGCTGGTCGGCTACTTTGCCGAGACCACAATCGCTTAACTTGCTTGGTATGTCTGCATAGCATCAATTCGATTGATGGATTCATGCCAACTCCTGAAATATCCCGCTTCCCCTGTCCCGAATCCGCGCATAGCGTCGAGCCTCGGTTCGAGCTATTCAAGCCACACAACATATCGTTGTATGGTCTTCACCAAGGCTTAAGTCCGCAGCAGCGTGAGCATTCCAACGCTGATCGTCGTATACCCCAGCTGGTCTTCCCAGAGGAGGGGGATAACCGGTTCGATTGCGAGTCATGTGGGCTTACTTACTACACGGAGGGCGGCCCTGGGTATGCAGATATCCACCCTTCCCATGTCAGTGCAGATGGAAAGCGTTATGTGACAGTTGCCGTTGAGCCCATCACGTTCGGACGCCATCTAGACAAGATTGACTGTATCACGAAGTTTTGGTTCAGTTCTCAAAACCACGAGCTGAACAGTACTTACGTGTGTTCCTCAAGACCCGACTTTGGTACCGTGGATTGGAACCTTGAAAACGCTCAGATTTCTGCTCTCGTGGTGTTATTCGAGATAGTCGAGGACAAAGTAATTCCGCATCGACAGAAGCTAATTGACGACGCTGTCTATACCAATAGCGAATACTTCGCCGGGCAATCATGGCGATTCCAGCTCATTGTGTATACCATGCTTAGCCCTGCCACCTTAGATGTGTTGCTTCGAGCACACAAGCTGCAATACAGCAGAAAGCGAAAGGCTTTTGTGGAGAGGAACGCGCTCGGGCTCGTAAGTAAGAAATACCCCGTGACAGAGGAGCGACAGCGTCAAATCGTTTACTTCATTCGAATGATTAAACGACTCGCCGAGCTTGGTATTCAGGTCTTTTGGCATAGGTTGGATCCTAGTAACACATATAAGAAGGCAAGAAAAGCTTTCATGGACCAGCCGTCTCAGCTGCCAAAGCCACAGGGCAAGATGAAAGCTCAAGCCGATGTTGATTTGGAGCTCAATGAGTCGCAGGAGGAAGAAGAAGACCTCGTAGAGAGCGACGCCCTGGTAGAAGAACTCCTAGCGGGCGACTCCCCAGAAGCTCTGCCAGCTCATGAGGATCTCGACGCTGTCGAGCAAGGTCGTTCTCTTGATGATCTCGATAATCTATTTCATTCCAGGAACGATTTGCATTTCGGTTAATCTGTCTACCTAAGGTAATGAATAGGGATCAAATAGGGGTTAAATAGGAGGTAAGTATCAAATCCGTAACAAATTAGTAGCTACCTGAATGAATAAAAGGTTTGTTATGGTCCACCATACAATTATAATGCTCAAAGAACTCCGTGATATGTCGTTTTCTTCACCGTAGTTGTCAAGTAGGTAGGAGGTGGATAGGGGTAGTAAGAAGTGTAGTATACACACTATTTGAAGGCAGCACGCATCTTGCCCAACACCTGAGTTAGGTTTGGGACTGCTTTAGAACTTACAACGACTTTGCCGTGATTCCTAGATAAGCCGTATCAAGTTTAACATACGTCGCCAGAAGATCTCGCATAGTACCTGGTGATGGGGTTTAGCAAGCGGGTGTTACAACTCCATACGTAACGCAGCTGATTCGGCCCTCGTAAACAGGTCGGGGTAACAAATGTACAGCAAACGTTGGCGTCAATTAGGCACATATTAAAATGCCGATATTGTTTATGCTCTAACTACGATGATTTGTAACATCTCGCTGTTAAAATGGGCATATAGTAGTAGCAATGGCAGCCACTAAATCGCATTTTGCTCTTGTGAATACCATGATAAATACAAATCGGAAATTAAATAAACCCTACTATCATTGACAAAGCTTTTGCAGCATTACTGACGTTTTATTCGACAAATATGACATCTCGATCATCCACTAAACAGAACATGGATTCTGTAGGACTCTCAGACTTCGACGGCCAGGCCTACTGTACGGCCCATGGAAAGTCCACTTGCTATGTATGTCTACATGGTATTAGAATTGGAGAAGGCGGTGTTATTCCAATCCCAGGTGTAGACGAGCTCTTCCCTTGCCCGGAAGAGACGCATAAGGTCGAGCCACGATTTGGACAGATCGAGTACACTCTCGATGTGTTTGGTGCTGGACAAGATGGTACGCTCCCGGGTTTTTTCTGCAATAAATGTGGTCTCTCTTACATTTCAGGAAGCGACCCCGAGACGCGCAGTGCTTGTCCCTCGCACATTTTGGCCAACAAACAACGATATATAACGATTACTGTCATGCCAGTGCGATTCTCCCGCCGTCTACATAGAATTGAATGTACTTCGGACTTTATAATAGGTATCGACGATACCCGACGATTCAAATGCTATTCGAGGCCTGATGCCGGAAGTGCAGATTCGAATCTAGACAACGCCGAAATCGCAACCTTGACACAGCTGCTCTGCGAAGTGCAGGAGAGAATAATTCCGCATCGTAAAAAGGCGGTTGAAAAGGTGGTATACACGAACAGCGCCTATTTCGCTGGTCAAGCATGGCGTTTCCACCTGGTTATTTTCACCCCAACTGACCCAAGCATCTTGACCTTCTTACATGCAGCTCAAAAACTAGAATATAGCCACAGATGAAAGGCTCTTGTGGAGAGGAATTCACTAGGACTTGCGACTAAGGTGTTTCCTGTCACGGAGGAACGGCGACGCCAGATAGTGTCTTTCGTCGGGAGGCTCAAGAAACTCGCTTCCGACGGAATCCAGATACATTGGGCTTATATTAACCCCGACGAAAGATACGCAGCGGCGAGGACGGCCTTTAAGAAACCGCAGTATAAGCTTCCGCTAGCACGGAAAGATGCGCAAGCTAATAAGGCAAGGGCACAGGATAAAGCGCTTCGGATGCTGGAGGGGATAGAAGAAGAGGAGGAAGTGGAAGAGGAAGAGGAGGAGGGCGGGTCCTTTGGTGATATACTGAGCCGTGAGAACTTCGATGCTGTGCGGGAGGAGGAGAGGGCAGATGTAGCAGACCCTTATGGGATCTATAATGCCACGCCTCGCGTAAGTCGAGTAAATCCTATGTAGGTGAGTTATCGAGTCCTTTATTTAGGTTGAATTATATTAATCTCATAAAATATTGTGACACCGTTTCCTATGTTGTAATTGTGGTTAGAAGTTCGATTTAATACTATGTGAAGGCGTAGGTCCGTAGCCGCTTTAGCGTCCGCAACGAGTTTCTCGTGAATAGTCCTATATGAATCGTATTAAGTCTGCTATTCGTAGTGATAGCGTTTAGTAAGCTGGTACTACAACTCCACTTACGTAGGTTACACAGGAGATTCGGCTCTTGTTAGCACGTCGGGGTGACGTGGATCGAGGGCCGGCAGCACGGCATAGTAAAGGTCCACATAGCAGCAGAACTCCACACTCACGAGCGGCCGCGAGTGGACGAGTATTCTCTCCTGCTACTCCCCTTTTCCTCCACTCTATACTTCGACCCCGCAGTCGCATCTCTCCAACAAATGCTAGGTATCTTTTCCCCCGATGTGTACGCGACTACTTATGCCGAGGAAGGAAGTTTATTAAATACCTAGCTACATACCCAGGTAGCTTAATACAAAGATCTGCGCCGGACAAAGCAAATCTCTAAACAATCTGACGCTGGTCTTATTATCGTGTACAGGTGTTTGTTTAGAACAAAGAACTAGGAGCTGAACAATCTCGTTATGGCGCCGATCCCTAAGAACATCATCGTTACCGGAGCCGGCGGCTTCATCGGGCCCCTGCTCGCGGCCCGTCTGCTCAATGACCCGGGGTACCGATTGATTCTAACAGACCTCGTTGACCCGGTCGTCCCGACCGGTCTCAAGTATCCGCAGAACGTCACCACCATGAAGGGAGACATCTGCGACCCGGCATTCGTATCGTCGCTACTAGAAGCGGCGCGCCCTCTCTCCGCCATTTTTATCTTCCACGGCATGTAAGTGAACTTCGAACTTCGACCCCCCTTCCTCAAAGAAGAGTGAGTCGGGATGTTTGCGAGATTTTATTTTCGAAAAAAGAAACTGTTATTGACTTGTTATCATAGTATGTCGGCCGGTTCCGAAGCCAACTGGGACCTAAGCCTGCGCGTCAACGTGAACAGTGTGCGGGACCTGCTGGTGGCGCTGCGGGACACGTATCCGGGTGTGCGCGTCATCTACTCGAGCTCGCAGGCCGTGTACGGGCAACCGCTGCCAGAGGGCATGGTGACGGACGCCGTGACGCCGACGCCGGAGGGCACGTACGGCGCGCACAAGCTTCTCACGGAGGCGTTCATCAACGACATGCACCGGCGCGGGTTCATCGACGCTTTCTGCCTGCGCTTCCCCACCGTGTCGGTGCGACCTGGGCGGCCTACCAGCGCTGCGTCGAGCTTCCTGTCGGGTATGATCCGCGAGCCGATGAAGGGCGAGGAGTGCGTCGTGCCCCTGTGCGACCGGGCGTTCCGATCGTTCCTGACCTCGCCCGACTGCCTGCAGGAGAACCTGATTCGGGTTCTGAACATGGACAGTGCGAAGCTGCCGAAGCACATCCGTCATATTAACATCCCGGGGATCTCGGTATCTATCCAGGAGCTCATGGATGCGCTGGCCAAGTATGGCAGCGAGGACAAACTGAAGTACCTCAAGGAGGAGACGAATCCGGACCTGGAACGGATACTACGAAGCTGGGCCCCGGAGATCGACACGACTACGCCCCTGAAGCTGGGATTGATAAAGGACGAGAGTGCCGAGGCCCTTGTGAAGCAGTACATTGATTCTTTGAAGGCGTGATGTATTCTCTGTTAATTCAGAAGAAATTGATATTTAACGTGTTCTTCTCGTGTTATAAACAAAGTCTTTAGCCAACCACGTGAGACATGGTACTAGATATACCCGCCCCCTGAAGCCCCTAGCGTAGCGTAGAAGAGGTCCTCCTCGGCCAAAATGACCATTCGACCGTCGCCTGCGAAATTGAAATTTGCGGACGTCTTGCCGAGGAAGATCTTTCCGATAAGCTTCCCTGATGGGTCCCATACCTGTACGCCATCCCCGCAGCCAGAGTAGACGTTCCCATTGCTATCGCAGTGGACGCCTGAGAGAGAGAGGGAATGGTTAGCTACCTACTTACAGTCTTCCAATCTGCTTTACGTACCATCTGGAACTCCGGCATCGACGTATGCAAAGAGTTTGCGGTTATCCCATGTCCCATCCTCGCGAACATCGAAGCGATAACTGCGAATTAGTTAACCCCAATTTCACCATCTTTGAGCAGATCATAGTTGCTTACATGCTTGCCGGGTTAGTATAGTTCCAACCCCATATGCCGTGAAATGCTCCGGTATCAGTAACGTATGCGTATGAGCCATCGGGAGAGAACGTTACTCCTGTGAGCAGGCATTAGCGTAAACCGAGTACCTAAATCGCAGAGATATCATACCGTTAGGGAGGCTGAACCCATCCGCGACCGCAGCGACAGCGCCAGTCTTGTCATTGTATCTGTATACTTGATTCCGGAGTCCCGGCGAGGGCCGAAACTCTTGCAGATATCCATAGAGAGTATCGGTAAAATACAGCTCCTTGTTGCGAGGATTGACAGCAACGTCATTTAGGGAGTTGAACTGCCGGCCAAAATAGTTATTGAGCAAGACTTGGGACGACGTATTAGCAGAGTTATTCCGTAAATCAAAGTCTCCCATACTGACTGGTCGTGTTATACGGCGCTTCCGGATTCATTACAATCAGCTGCGACGTTAGATTGTCGCCCTGTCCCTCGGCCGCGAAGACAATTTGACCCCTATAATTTGTGGCGCCTACAACGGGTTCGTAAGTCACTTGAGAAGCCTTGGTGCTAGGTGGTGTTACCGTTCGAGTTAAGGATAGTAGGCGAGTCAACCAGCTGGACGTTCACGGATCCCGTGGCATTGCGA
This sequence comes from Hypoxylon cercidicola, assembly GCA_022578845.1. Taxonomy (NCBI): domain Eukaryota; kingdom Fungi; phylum Ascomycota; class Sordariomycetes; order Xylariales; family Hypoxylaceae; genus Hypoxylon; species Hypoxylon cercidicola. The sequence goes on from MU399528.1 coordinate 124,331, forward strand.
ACATTTGAGACTGTCGCTGCTTCACCGAGCGAAATCTTAAGGATGACGTTGGACTTATTTAAACCTGTGCCACTTGCCGGTGCTCCTGCGTTCTGTACGAAGAACATCTCATCCGTAGGCGGATACCTAGCATCGAGCATGTTAGACCTGTTGGAACTGTGCAGATGGATGGTTTTCGTTGACACACCAGACGGCAGCTTCGTGAAACATGGGGTTTGTTCCAGTATTGGCGATGAGAGTCAGCGTGGGGTTGGTCCCAATGACGTCGTAGAAGGCATCATCGTATATATGGAAAGGCTTCTCTTTTAATGAATCCAAGTCATGTCCAGGGGGGATGAAAGTCTGTTCTGTGTCAGCTTCTCCAGAACTAGGAGCTCAGGGAGTGCTCATGATATCCAGGGTGTAAAGGCAGAGTATACCGTAGAAGCATTAGCCACTGTCGGAGGGAGAACTGTTGGCAACACATTGAACGATTTCCAGTCTATGACTTGAGCCTGCTCTGGAACATCCCGTCGTGGTACTCGTTGGTAATTAAAGGCTGAAGAATCGCTGCTTGCCCGGACGAGGACGCCTGATACGACAACGACCAGAGCTAACGAGAAGGACATCATCTTGTAATTCTTATCGCGTGTTTCGACCTTCTCCTTTCTGACTCCGTGTACGGTTGAGGTGGGTGACCTCGCTGTTGGAGGCACGGGATCCGGCATTTCATATACGCTTAATGTAGCCGAAAGTAGCTATATACCACCCGAAATACCAAGGAACCACGGCTATTGGCTGATGGTTACATCTAGGTAACCTCACGGGAAGCTTGAATGGTAATTCTTTGTGTAGGACGAGGTTGGAGATGCGGGGAACCCGGTATATAATATTATGCTCCACCTACTCCTCTTTCTAGCCAAGATTTCACGAACGTCCCAGCGTTCCCAAGTCTCTAGCCGGTGATAAAACTGGGGCACCGGCGCCGAAGACTTGGCCGCGTGTAACATCGCCGGGGTCGGAGCATGAAAAGCGGGGATTCAAGCGGATACCCCCGCGTTGACAGTCCACCTTAAGTACCTAGGTACCTTCCAACGTCAACTTACGTGCAGTGCCTCAATAACATCCGAATACACGATGCCTCCACTCACATCAAATTCGTTCTAATTATCTTAAGCTGGCTACGGATTCCGCTTAATATCTTACGACATCGTTCACGTGCTCTTTTTACGGCTTTGTAGATTTGTGATTCTCTGGCTGTTTTCATCTTCATAACTACCTAGATGTTTTGAAAATATATATAAATCTACACTTGTATGGTTCCTAGAGGACACTAAGGTTCCAGCGGTACGTGAGGCCGATGAGTCCTGTTGGCGTGCATATACTTCTTTTCTGGGTATACTGGGAAGCGCTGAAAGTACGCCATTGGGACTTGGGCTCAAAATGTCTGATGCCAGCTCGAGGCCTATACCATTAGACAAGTAAAATTAGGCAAGTAAACCAGAATGTGCCAAGTTAAAGGGCAATTACTCTATGAATAAGAGAAGAGAAAAATAGAGTTGGTTAGTGATAACTCTAGAGACGATAGGAGATTAGTACTAGTATCTAATCCAACTGAAACAGTTAATAGAGGATGATGGTAGAAAAGAAGAAAATGCCTAACATTGGTTTATTTCTTCTAATTATAACAGCACGTTCATCATATATCTAACAGGTTTAGGAGGTGATTCCAATCATGGCTGCTTTCAGTGGGTTTGAATATAATGTTTGTTAGGTAGCCTAGATAGAATGAGTATAGTATAGGGGTTAGGAACCCTTGTAGCCACCCTAGTTGCTTCTTTTCTTTCCTCTTTGCTTTCCTTTTCTTCCTGACTGGCGTTAGACCTTATCTGGTTGCTCAGGTCTCAGCACTTTTCGCCCCATCACAGTGCCGAGAACGCTCTCATATCTTGCAGCTATGACTCTCGAGTCGAACGGGGCTAGTAGCAGTCAAACTTGAATGGCTAACAATGGATCACGCACTTGACCCGTCGACCAAACACGTAGTTGTCTTATGGTGACCATAGCTAGTCGGCATAGACAAACAATACCGTTAAACCAGTGTATTTTACCAACTTGATACCTGAGGGCAATAAGGTCCTCAAATCCATAAAGCAACCAAACGTTCCTTAAAAGACGGTCTGATCTATCCTTGAACAATCTTTCTCTTCACTTCACATATGGTCACCATCCTTTGACATTACCTCATACAACCAGTCTGTATTATCTCACACACTCAATTCTTCTCAACCCTAATCTTCTACCTGATGAGCTCTATCGCAATTGCTTGTAACGTACGGCTGTAAGCAGTCACAGCATAAAGTCATGCCAACTACCCATCACTGTCCCCTCGAGAGCAAGGGGGGTTGCAGAAAGAAGGGACCTTATTGCACAGAGCACCAGGTATTTTCATAAGCCAGAAAGGATATACATGAGCTGCTAACAAGTAAATACGATAGGCTCTGTGTAGTCGACACGATAATTGGACGATCAAAGGACGGCCTTGTCTAGCCTGCATTGCAGAAAAAAAAGCCGAGGCACGCAGGAAAAAGGCTGACGAAGAGAAGAAGAGAAAGCAGGAAAAAGCAGAAAAAGAGCAGAAAGCTTGGGAAGACTCATTTAGACAGTCTAGTAAAGGCAAAAAGAAGAACTGAGGTATGTCACAACTATGATTCTCTATTTTAGTAGCGACATATTTCATCTAACCTGGATTCTTCTTTCGTATCGTTGCCATTAAAATGAGTCACGTTATCATCTTTGGTTGGACTTGTAGCAAATATTCATTTCGGCTACAATTACCTTAGCTAATCAATTCTTCTCAGGTTTGCCCAAGTTTCAGCATCAAGGCACCATATTGACCTTAGGCAACAAGTAGACGTGCCTTCGTTTGTTCCTGCCTCAACCACAAATATATTTCCTCTGAACCCACACCTCTGCTTTCGCTTTCATCTTTATCAACCTTCCATTTTTCCTCCATCATCTACCATCATGGAGGCTCGCGCACTCCCTCTCTTGCGCAGTAGCCTTGAATCCATCCACAACGACGACCCGGAGCCCTCTGAGTTGAGGCTGACGAAGAAATGGCAATCGAAAGCTGTGGCACTATGCAAGAGCTTATGGCCTTCTGCGAAGCATGACACACTTTCTGTCAAGTATCTCTCGCATGGGTCTTACAACACGGTTTTTAGCGTCTCGATGGTGATGGCGGACGATCAACCGGTCGAATACGTCCTTCGAATTCCGGATGCAGAACTTCTTGTCCCCCGCACAGCAGCAATTCTCGAGTATCTAACTGAGTTCACCGACCTAAAAGTGCCCCGGGTGATTACATGGGATGCAACTACCGACAACTCCCTAGAGAACAACTACATCATACTGTCGCGAATACCCGGAAAGTGCCTTCAGGAAGTCTGGAAAGACCTCGCGCACCATCAAAAGTTGATTCTCGCTCGGAAATTGGCACAGCTGTTCCTACAGATTGAGTCAGTTACGAACCAGGTTGCAGGAACTATCAAGGTGCACAAGAAGGGCTTAGGACGCGGCGACAAAATCAGCGACCGAATGTTTGTCGAGGCATTTGGAGCAGATGTACTGGATATACCCAACGATCCGATTAACTGGCTTAACGTGGACAACGGCCTTCTCCCCCTCGACCGACTGCGACATGACCCCCCGAACTTAACCGTAAGCGATATCATGCTAGCTATTTTCAGGCGGCGCATATACCAGACAAAGAACCATGAAACGAACTCACACGACTACCTTCTTGAATTTTTTGAGCCATGCCAGCAAATGGTTGAAGATATGGTAGACCGTGGAGTATTCCAGTCAGAGAACGACGCCATATGTCTACACCACGTAGATATCTTTCCCCGAAACATCATGGTAGACTTCTCGCCGGACATCACCATTACGGGAGTGTTGGATTGGGACGTTGCCCTATTCGCGCCAAGCTTTGCTGGCCGTGCCCCTCCTCGTTGGCTTTGGCGATCTGTGCCCCAGGACGATTCCGAATATGCCAAATTCGACATGGAGCCTTTAGATCCCAATGAGAATGAACCAGACTCGCCGGAGAATACAGAAATCAAAAGAGTATTCGAGGCTGCAGTGGGAGAAGCCTGGGTATCAGAATCAACAGGCAAACCGTACCCCTTCGCTAGAAGGCTCCTTAGGTTCGGCCGACAGGACACATACGACGGTGAAGACATCGGAAATCTTCTCGAATGGATAGGCAATTGGAGCTCGGTAGTCGGCGAAAAGTCAGATATGTCAGATACAGAATCACTATCCACAGGAGTACTGGACGGCTCAGAAGACGGAGAGACGGCCACCTATGATGAAGCTGGTGGAAATGATGCAACTTTCAACAGCCAACAAGACGACGGGGGCCTTGTACTATCGGAGAAGATGCCGGCATTACGGTCAGCAGTTGAACTGGAAAGTCTAGAGCACGAAGAGAGGCAGACGAACATGGAGATCTTGGAATATGACTCCCCGGATAATTCTTCCGGTAGTGAGTTCAAGAATAAAGGGACGATCCAGCCAAAAAGCGAAGAGACAGCCGAAGAAGAACACCATGATGCCAAATCCTGGGCTGAATGCGCTTGTGACTGCCTCAGATCTCCGCTCGCAAACATATCTGGGGATAGAATCCAGATTCTACGCCATGTCGACTCCTCAGTTAGACGCGTCAGGGATTGGCTCGAGTCGGATGCCAGCACGTCAGCAGCCACGGCTAAGGAAGACGAGCCTATGGCATCCACAGTATCATATATCCGGAGGCCTGACGACAATGAATTGTGGAGAACTGCCGTTCTAGATTGGGCTGTTCATTCACCTGGAACCTCACTTGAGGTTAGACCCGATGTTCCCGAATCACGGATGACTGCTACAAAGGACGGCCCTGGGAGCTATCGGTTTCTCAGAGGAAGGAAGATCGTACTGGAGGGACCCTTGCTTTACCTTTTTCTTTCTTCCACAGTCGTACAGCTAGCATCGGTGTTGATGTTGGGAGTTTGGCTGGCTACCTGGGGTAAACACGGAGGCACATAGGTTTGATACATAGGCACTTGATACCCCTGAGATAATGGCTAGGAGGAGTCTTAGGATCGTTCCGTCAATTGCCACAGCTAGGTACACAAACTATAGCAATGGCAATAACTATTAATCATGCCAACTGAACAAGTGGTCCCGAGAAATACGTCCCGCTACTAAGGTAGGGTAGGCAACATTACATATTACGGTTGCCTTATTAAGTGACTCCGACGCCACCCCCTTTATTTCCTTGGGAAGCCCTTTGAACATAAATCGCATTAATAAGAGATCGATAGACCAGACCTTTTACAGTTTGTTACATCTTTCAAGGACTCTATTCCTTTCTGTCCGTCAATTGCCGGCAGTCTTAAACGGTCGAGATTCTAAGATGACGCTTACCTGGGTATACAGCACCATCGAGTCTTGCTCAGACGCAATATCGAACATACGGCACAAAAGGGGTGCTGACTCATTGTGGCGGTGTTAGCTAGGTACTAGGGCAAGTAATATCAGAAAATATCCTTTTGTAGTCTGAAACCTCGTATCGGAATAACTTTTACCTTATGCTTTTTGCCTTCTTCATTAACACCTACCCTGTGACGTCTTACAGTCTATTTTTAAAACGTAAAGGTCATCATCTCGTGTCGGTTTTCTGATTATTACCACATTTGCATACCTTCGGTACCGGTAGCGGGGTGGCATACATACCTGTTGGTAATATTAGACCCATTGGCCTTTGTTAAACACAAGATGGATTCATTTTCTACACATCTAGAGGGTTCCATAGGCCCTGACCCTCCGCTGTCATACCGCCTACAGTCTAGTAATTTGACTGGTCCCCGTCACGAACCATCGATATCCCATCTAGCATCGCTTATCCCCGCGACCACTCCAGTGCGAAAGATGGAAAAAAAGAGGGAGATCCAAGCGGAATACGGGCAGCCTGCTGCCAGAAAGGAGTACCAATCTCCATACGATCAAGCCTCCTCGTATGTTCAAGAGTGCCGGGCATGGAGAAAAGGAAAGGGTACATTGTATCGCCCTCTGGAGGACTACGAAAGAGCACTCGTCGTCAAGATGCCGGCCGCAGATTGGTCTAAGCTAAGTTCCGAGCTCGAGTGGGGAGAAACCGACGAGATGTAAGATTGATCTTTCTCCTTTCTGATACTCGCTTTTTTTAACCCTTTTTTTACTAGCTACCCGCGTCTGTCGTACAATTCGTCCACATCGGAGCTGACCGTGCAATGCATGCCAAGTCCCCTCCACCAGTCTATCAGCAATGTCATAAACGAAGAATTCATCGCGGCAAAAGGGAGCCTGCCGAGAGATCTTCGAAGCAGGACAAAGCTGAGTTGGGGCGTCGAGCAGAATAACTTCCGAGGTCGCTGGCATGATTCAAACAAGCAACCTGACATGGCGATAGAAGTATGCGATGCGAATGGAACACCAAAGATGAAATGGGTTCTCGAGACTAGGTTCTCAGAGACATATGAAAGGCTTGTGGATGATGCTCGACTCTGGCTAGAAGGCGCTTCTGAAGTCGCCATGGTTGTGCTCGTCAAGTTCAAGGAAACACCAAGATATCGCTGTCCAGTTGACCTCAGCGACGACAGTGGTAATAAATTAGAAGAGCTGGGTATCCCTTCGGACAGGGGCGATGTTGTGTATGAGGATGTCTGTCTCGAAGAACCTTTGGGGCCCGCTACTTATCGAGGGCTTACGTGGGTAGGACAGATCACTGAAGTATTCTTGGAGATCTGGGCTCGGGACTCGGATGGAAAAGCCGTACAGCATGGCACTCGACAGGATCTCTTACGAACTGCTCAAATGCATATCCCCTTTGACAATCTCTTTCCTCATGGTTACTTTACAGCCATTACCATAGATTCAGAGATATTTCGCTCTGAATTAAGCGTCGAGATAAAGAAAATGGCTGGCTTCAGATGCAGAGAACTGGTCAGGAATTATAATAAGAAATGGGGAGTAGGGTGGGAACCGTCTGATTAGGAGTAAATTACCATGAATGGAGGTATAGAAAGTAACGGGGAACATTAGAATAACATCATGAACGGAGGTCGCTATTATCCTTTCAAGTTGCACAATTCTTATGCGAAAATTCTCTGGAAATGCTGATCACTAGCCTAATAATGATTACTGACTAGGTGCTTTGATAAGTTAGAGCATTGGCATAGCGGACGCCATCTTCAGACGTCACAATTTCTAAATATGGAGGCTTGTATGCCGTGGGGGTATCATTTATGTGCAAAGCGGGAGTTTCGAAGATCATGGAGTTTTAGTAAAAACACTTTTATTCTACCCCTAGTTCATATGCGCAACTACATGATCAAGGTCCGGATGAGATCAGTTACCATCGCCTCATTTGGATACCAGCATCGGACCAGCTGCGATCACACTAGCTATGACTGATTCTATTCCCACCGCCGACTCCGGACACCTGATATTCAATGTTCCGGCCGTATTTTCTAACTGCTTTCACTGTCGTCGTCACCAAAACCATCACGCTGGCACCGACTTGCCCACGTACAATGGGTCGCCGGCGACATAGCCACCATCACCCATTTTTTCGCCGCCATGATATCGACATCTGACGCACCGGAAATGGCCTTTGGCAATATAACCACCGAAATCACTATCACAGACAATCTCGCTGTCCGGTGCTACCCCGTTGTATGGACGCGGCCATCGGCCGAGGGTAAGGTGCAAGTCATGGCTGAGGCCTAGCGTTACATGCGCATAGCCATCCACGTCACAATAGTGCGAACCAACATACAAACTATTGCTCCTAACCAGATTCCATGGTCGTAAACGGAGTCTCTCAGTCGATTATCGTCATGTTATTGTACGAGACATTTCTAACAGTGTTTCCAGGGTCATCTTGACCCTCTGCCCACCCCCCCTCTTTTCTTTTGTTGCGTTTTTGTTGTTGGTCTCAACCCTATGCGGGACCTACTGAGGCATAATTTTGAGACCTCAAGATCTTAGAAGCTGTGCTATGTCCTCATAGCCCTTCCTTTCTGCGGACCCTAGCGGCGTCTCACCATCGTTGTCCCTAGCCTCCTTATTAGCACCCATATTCATCAATAGTTGTGCTGTAGTTTGCCTCCCATTGCAACGGCCCAGTGTAAAGGCGTCATTCCCTCACGATCTTTAGCTTCGATATCAGCACCTCGATCGAGTAATAGCTTTATAACTTCCTCGTTTCTGTATCCTGTAGCGATATGTAACGGGGTTTGCCGAGTATCATTGCGAGCTTCGATATCAGCACCTCGATCGAGTAATGACTTTGCAATATCCTCATTCCTGAATCTTACAGCGAAATGTAACGGGGATTCCTGATCTTTATCGCGAGCTTCGATATCGGCACCTCGATCGAGTAATAACTTTACAATATCCTCGTTCTCGAATTTTGCAACGGCCCAGTGTAAAGGCGTCATCCCCCCATGATCTTTAGCTTCGATATCAGCACCTCGATCGAGTAATGGCTTTATACCATCCTCGTTCCTGAATTTTGCAGCGAAATGTAACGGGGATTGCCGAGTATTATTGCGAGCTTTGATATTAAAGCTATTATCAAGCAGTAGTTGTACTATGTTCTTATCACTTTCCGTTGCGGCCAAGTGCAAGAGTGTCCCGCCATTAATAGTCTTAACATGCCTGTCTGCTCCCATATCTAGTAGTTTCTTCGTTATAGCCTTATTGCTCGAGGTAATCGCGACTTCGAGTGGTGTACGATCGAATCTATCCCTTGCCTCCTTGTCAGCGTCTTTGTTGATAAGTTTTTCAAGCACGTCTAGCTTCGCCTTTTCCCAGGTATCAACTCCCACTTTCCCCATTACCCCTATTGCTGCGATATGCAATGGAGTCCTGCCATTGTGGTCACGTAACTTATTGTGCTGGTCGCTCCATAGATCATCTATCAGCGCCGCATATCCCTTGTATGCTGCCCAGAGCAACGGTGTGAATCCGGAGCTATCAATAAGATTGATATTTGCCCCTGCTTGAATCAAGGATCGCACGGCAGCCTTACAGCCATGTTCTGCTGCATGATGGAGTGGAGCACGCCCATCAGCGTCGACCATGTTGACGCCAGCGCCATTCCGTAAGAGCTCTAGTACGTGCCCATGACGGTCCTCCTCCCAGCATGCAACATGTAACGGTGTCAGCCCACGGATATCCTGTGCATTGACATTAGCTCCACTGCCTATAATCCCTTCCGCGCCGTAGTTATGCGGCTTCGCAGAAACACAGTAGTGGAGCGGTGTCCATTCAAGGATGTCTAGGCTGTTAATATCGGTTCCATGGGCCTCCTGTTTGATTATCCAGCTGCTCTCATGTTCCTTTGCCCAGCGATGCAGGTTTGTAAACCCGAATGTCCTGTCCGGCACCTTGGGGTGATTTCGTTGAAGGCCACTTTTCCAAAGTCGACCTTGTTCCTTGTATAAATACTCCAGCATGTCATAGACAGTACCTGAGCTGACTCCGTCATTTTTGAGCTGCTGAAAGACTCGCGAACTTAATTTTTCTAGGGTGTCGTAATCAGTCTGCTGGTCTTTCCTCAGCTCCACAGCTGCTTTGACTACCCTCAAGTATTCCATTAGCAAGGCAGTAGCTTTGGTAGCAATATTGCTATCATGGGATATTTCAAACAGCCACAAGTATGCACTCCCTGCCTCCTCCCAACGACCTAAGTTCTCTAGTGGTTGGGCGTGTTTTCGTACCATGTGAGCGACCGCGTCAAGCTGTGGAAAACTGTTCCACTTACTCAGTGGTGGGATTATGCTGAGATAGACATCTTCTAGAGACCCAATTCCGGTATTGTGGATGGTCTGGGCCATAATAGAGAGTTGAGCATTGTGCAGTGAAAATGACTGCCATGTTGAGTCCCGGCCCTTGCTATTTGCGTTTCCAGGCATGACTTCGACTCCGCTGAATCCTATCTCATTTAATAACTCCTTATTCAACTTCTTCACTGAGGTCCACATGAAGGTAGAGAACATATACTGAGCAAGTAAAGTCTTCAAAGGGCCGTACGAGTCGACTGCCAATATCATGGGTTCTTCCTTGATTTCGATCTCGCTTTCGGCCTCGCGTCCATCCTGCATACTGACAGGGAACTTAAATTCGCCGTCGGATTTCAAAAGTATTGAGTCGGCTGTCAACCCGACTATTCGATGCTTCTCTATTTCGATTGTGCGGGAAATGCTAATCAACTCTTCTTCAATCTCGACAACATCTGCTTCAACAGAACCACGCTCCTTATTCGACTCGAGTCTCTTGATTCTGAAGACCTTAGCTGCGTCATTGGGCATCCACCAGCTGAGGTCTCGGCGTAGCCTTGGACAATCCCGGTCTAGTAATCGGAGGTTACGTTTATCCACGGTCCCCTCTGCTCGGAGCCATGCATCATCATTGAGATATGTATCCTTCACATGATATGCTTTTGCTGTGATATTGCTTTCCTCATCTAATCGCTGCTTCTGCTCAGTTTCTTGCGCATCATTGATGTAATAGAGCCAGAGCGATAGTGCTGCTTCGAGCTCATCTGCGAATGCCTTCCAGGATCCAGTCGGCCCCCGTTCTAATCGGAAATGGATGAAACCATCACGAACAGGCAGTGACCAGCTCAACTTGCTCATGTCCTCCCCTGTGGAGTGCTTGAAGAGAGTGTCCATTGTGATTTCAATTGCTCTCGCCAGGCTGATAGCTTCCGTGGATGCAGGGCCGTGCCAATCCGCAAGTTTACCAAGTTCTCGCCTTATCCTCATTATATTGTGAGCTTTGGACCCCTGGACCGTCGAAACCGTCTCTGAAACTGATCCATCTGAGGCGTCTATACCAGCATTATCGTGATAAGGCTTGAGTATTAGATCTTTTGCCTGGTATTGGAAATTAGATATTTCCCAGTCCCATTTTCCATCCTTAGTCCAAGGTCTGATCTGATCGCTTCCTTTGTCATCATTCCCTCCATACCAAGGCGCCGTTTCAGGTTTCATCGAAAGAGCCAATGACAACCAATCCAATTCAAACCCAGGTACGAGAGCTTGAGACACTGGGAGCTGTGCGAGATTCCGACGAACCCATGCTCTCAATGCGGTCATGACAATTGTTGCGCCAAGTTGGAAGACGGCTGCTGACCAATGAGTGCCACGAAGACCGACAAACTGCACGACGTAGCCACAGATGCATATTATCGCTCCAATAACAGTAACGGCTTCAGCGGGTGTCTTGGCCCCAAGCAGTTCAAGAGATTTATACATTAGTATCTTGGGCCATCCCTTCTGAATCTCAGGAACTGGTGCTGATACCCTCACAGACGTCGTGACTAGATTCAGCGGATCGGTAGGGAAAATTGCGAAGGAATCAAAAGCTTGATCATTGACGGTTCCGGATCTTTGCAGCCAGACAACTCGAGCCTTTCTCCCTCCAAGTGGTCGGTATCTAGTTTCCCTTGTGCTTGCTTCCACCACGTGGGAGCAGATTAGCATTCCGGTTACCAAGAGCAGTGTTCCGGTCACAGTGCACGGAAATGCATAATCCGCTACACGAGCTCCATCCTTGAGGAGACTCAGGCTGGCGAACCCGAAGTAACCAATAACACCTAGCTGAAGGATAACCCCAAATATTGCGATACTGTGGAGCTCCCGCCTATCCAAGCGGTCATGAACGTTAAGCGTGAGGTTAGGTGTAGGTGCTTCAGTATTCCGAATGACGATTGTCGAACTCCCGCTATTGCTGTTATTGCTGTTACCAGATTCTGGGTCGTCACCTTGGGTAGTGGATTCTGTATGAATGATTAGACACCTAGGTACCTACCTTCTATAATAGGAAGTACGAGAGAGTGGTAACTGACTGTGATCATCTTCTTTCAGATATTGTTGGCGTTCATCTTTCAACCGCATAATATCAGGTATCTTCTGATCATCATCCGTGTTGCTAGTCGAATTAGATTGAGGCGAGAGGATGATAAACTCTCGTATGGGCCCTTTGCCCATTACCCTGACGATCTCATGTCCATTCCAAAGTTCGCACACCTCATGAGACGTGGAAGACATCAGCTCGGCCTCGGAAATGGCACGGCTTTCTCTAGCCCTGCCAATGATAGCTTTGAGCCATGACGGGCCTCCGACCCTAATAGCACCGACAATGGCGGTGATGATGCCCAGCGGGGCCATTGCTAGGATAATATTATCTGCCCAGCCCATGGATTGGCTCATAAATTGCATGGTGACCCTCTCGCCGAAGAGGGTCAGTAGCCTGTATGGAATACTGTTAGTACGAGCATCGCAGAATGCTGACTAGGACTCTATAACACATACGGGCCTAGATCGGTAAACAGGTTATTAGAGAAATCATCGCCATCATCAGCGGCTACGCCGTAGATGAGGCAGGCTCCGATGAGAAACTGCATTTGCGCTGCGAACATCATTTTGATATCCCGAAAACCGGTCAACAAGAGGTGTTAATCTGGTAGTCAGTGATTTTGAAGTCTTGGATGTCCTCGAGTGATGTCCTCCAGTCCATAATTCCTGTAGTCCAACCTGGCAGCTTGACAGCCATGTTTCGATCTGTTTCCATGGCGAAGTTATGGCCAGCTGTCACCCCGCCAGCCTGCATATTTGAGAAACGTGAGCACAGTGCGGATGTCACTGTAGATATTTCCTAGCCATCCACCAGGTCGACCAGCTGCCGGCTTGCCGTGTTAATACGTGGTGTTTGGAGCATGCGTCGTAAAGGATGCTGAAATACCGCGCTGTATAGGCCCACTATAAACCGGTGCTTGGAAGTCTTAAAAGTCTCGGGGTCATGTGATATAGCTCCTGAGAGCCCCTGATTATGTCAGCAGCTGAGTCGTGTTTAGCACTTCATATAAAGAAACTCAGACTGATTAGTTACCTGTCTACACGTCATGGGAAACAATAACAGGTACAGGGTTCTTTCCAACTTCCAGAAGTGTACGGAAAACTGGTCAGAGCCCTTACTGCCGAGGGCTTTCCTGAGAGACCCGACTTTAGTTCGACAACCCTGAGCGACGATGCTAATGTCATTCAAACTGAGCTCAAACGTCTCATCGCCGCGGAAGGGAAACAAGTCACTAAGCTTACACGGGCTGCGTATCGGTATATCCCTTCGACCTACATCGTCTGCGAAAATGACCAATCCGTCCCCCCGGCATTTCAAGAGCAGTTTGGCAAAAGCATCAACGCGACTATGGACAAGATTAGTTCCGGGCATTCTCCTATGTTGAGCCACACTGAGAAACTAGTGAAGATGATCGTTGCCGTGGTTCAACGCGACGTGGCTAACTCAAAATAGAGAAACGATTGGTATACCATCGAGCATCGTATTTCCAAACCATGCTGCTAATAAGGAATGGTCATTCAAGAGGCTTCCTGGGCCAGTGAGCGATCTCAAACTGGCGGGAACGGTACGTGCTCGAGGTTAATTTATATATTAATTTCTAAAGTCGTCAACCTGAAATTAAACAAGATATTATATCATATAGAAAAAGTCCGAGTATTCCGTGCCTACCCAGATTTATGAGAGGTTCAATTAGCGTCACCTTCTCTAACTTGCTACGCCAAAGGTTACGGTATAATCACTTCTAATGTTACGATCAAGTTAACAGTGAAATTGAAAGTAGTAAAACCATGTCCAAAAGTGAGCTTTTGACAAGCCTGAGGTACTAGGCAAGACACCTATATGTACCTAGGTAGCCTAAATACTAGTTGTTCTCTCCGATTTAAGTCTAAAGTCCTCTCATAGTTATTCCTATCTAGTAATGCAAACTTCGAGAAAAGGTTCCACTCGTTGGTTGTTGCCCAGACCTTTCCTGACAAGTACTATCAGATGAAACGCAAGGTAGAATGAGAAATCAATTTGAGCATTGGCCGGAAAGAGAATGCTAAAGAAGTCGAGTACAGAACTCTGTATTCATGGGGACTAGAGTCAACGATTGTTCCTACAGAGCATGCATCGTCTGTGTAGACAGCCAGGGTTTCTGCAGTTGATGTCGTGGGGCTATACGTAGGTCCAACTACACTTGCAGCTATTACATTTCATTAGTCAGTTCACGCTAAACTAAAGGGCTTCTCATGCGCAAGTACTTGGGAACACAAGAGAGCAAACGGGAAATTTAAAGAATAAGAGGAGCTTACCACTTCCAGATGATGGAACCAAGGTAGGGTACCCCGTTCTTCTCTCCTCCATCTGGCTGCTGGCTACCGCCTGAACTCTCTTGTTTGTCGGGCATAATAAAGTCCCGTGGTAGAGTTCAACTAGGTAGGTATGTTATATTGGTGGTAACGTTGATTGATAGAGTTGGTAATAGTTCGGTTGAGTCGATAATGGATTTACTAAGGGCCGTTGAAGATTCTGGGAGGGATGCCATCGAGTCTAAATAGATCCAATATTCTAGAGATAGGTCGTACGTGCAGCAACGGCTGTCATATCATACAATAAGCCATCTGTGTAGACATACGAAGGAGAAACACGCAATACTATATCGTGGAGATAATGTGTCTAGTAGTACGATTCCAAATAACTTCCCGAGTCCCTTCGTTTCACCTGATTATGGCTGTTTAATTCTGTAGAAAGGAGCCCCCGATAGTTAGCTGAATAGATTTAGATTCCTTTTTACTGAGTCAAGATGAATCGATCGCTGACGTATCTACCTGGGAAAATAGGAGACGTGGTTTCGAATAATGAGATGGCTCATGAATTACCTTTCACAAATAGTCAAACGCTAGATGTGGGATTGAAAGCGCAACTCGTCGAGGCCTGACACGGCATGACTTCGACGCCTCCGCCTTCCACGTGTCGATTGCCGTGTCGTAGACTTGGCATGCTACTGGAGAGATCTTCAAATACCAGACTTTGACGGGATGCCTTGATGTTCCTACTTGCCTCGGGCTAACATATACCCAGCGGTAGACGAATGGCTCGGCACGAACTATCCCAGGACAATTATATCAACTTCTACGTGTTAATAAAGGAACACAGTTCTAGTCTTGAATTCATGAACTCAGGACTCTTAAACGCGGGAAACTCAATAGATAGCACATGGGTTGATCAATCCAATGCGTGGCTAGGCCATCCGACGACGATCACCGGTAAGCAGTTATAAACCGAGTCTTCAATTTCTATATATAACGATTGGGATGCTTATGGCGTACCAGAAGATCTACCCCATGCTCAATCGTCAACTGAGCCATTAACGTAATCAGCTTCACTGCTGCCAACATGCACAAAGGCTGATATTACTCCATGATCTCGTCTGGATCAAATTACCAACATTATTCTAATACACGCAGTTTAGGGCATTATGGCGGTTTATGTCGATGAATTAAGACGATGGTGAGGTTCAAAAGCCGATTCAGCCGTTTATGGATATCTTCTAACGTCCAGGCTCTATTCTCACTATTTGTGAGTTGGGCTATGAATCGGGTTCCTTAAAACGGGATTTGCCGGAGAGGGTGGACGGAGACACGGCCTGATCAAGTTATACCTATGAGCTTAACGCAAGGCAGGCATCAACTGCAAGCCCAACTCTGTAGAACAAGGTTATCAGCAATGGAAAACACTTGACAAAACGATGAGTGAACTAACCTTCCCTCTTTCTGGTAAACAACATCACTTATGATGTCTCGGTCCAGGTCTGGAAACATTGATGCGAGAGTCTCCACAACATCGTTGTGTTCTGCTCGGTGTATCCTCTGAGCCTCAGCGACTTCAGCACTTGCTTGTCTCGCCGCCGCTTCTTCGGCGGATAACCGCTGGCGCACTTCCACTGAAGGACGCCTGTCGGAGCTGGGTCGTGGACTGAGTCGCGCTGGTGTGGTATCTGATTGGGGCAACTGGGCAGGCGTGCTAGGTCCGGCGCTATTCGCGTCGTCTGAGAATATGCGGCCGATAGACGACAACGGCTTTTGAATTGAACGAAGCAGACCAGAGATCGCGGGACCTTCTTCGGCAGAATCATTGTCATCATTGGACGATGTAGATCTACGCGGTGTACTCGACCCATCTAGGTCAAGCGATGGCCGTGTCGAAGATGGCC
The DNA here is from genome assembly GCA_022578845.1 of Hypoxylon cercidicola. Lineage (NCBI taxonomy): Eukaryota > Fungi > Ascomycota > Sordariomycetes > Xylariales > Hypoxylaceae > Hypoxylon > Hypoxylon cercidicola. Next base: position 140,460 of record MU399528.1, read on the forward strand.
CCGGCGGATATAATCCAGTTTTTTCCGACTGCTGCTGCGGCTGAGGTGGTGCTGGTGGTTCCTCTGCCCGATGCTTCTCTGCAATAGCAGATACTGCCGCTTCTACATTCTTGTCAAATTCCTCGTCGGAGATTGTCAAAGTGGTACGGTCCATATTCTCGATGAACTGTATAGCTCCCAGCTGGCCATGTAATGAGTTGATGAACATAATATAGTGACACGATTTGAGGACTTACCAGAGAAGAGAGGTAATATCCAGCCTCTCCTGAGAGTTTCTCCTGGTTCCGGAATCGCAAGATGTACTGAACATTCGATACTAGATGATCGGGGTTAGACCGCAACACGACGTATATCAGAAGCGGCATAAATGAATCAGCCGAGGAGTCGGATTTGTTGTGCTTGAGGAGTCCTGATGTACTTGTTAGATCTGCGATAATGTATTTTTGGTGGAGATCCCTACCAAATATGACTTTGCAGCAATTCAGAACACAAATGATTTTGTCTCGAGGTGCCCGATAGGTTCTAATTTTGAGCAGTTCTTGTGAATGTGGTTAGTGGCGGATCGTATGTTTATGGCAATTTAGAAACGTACCTTGCTCAGCCAGCTCGAGAAACTTCTTACTGCTTTCGCTGGAGATGGGCGGAATATCCAAGTGTTCTTCCTTAACCCAGCCGTAGATATTGATCTTCTGCGCCAATATTTCGTCTCTCTCTACATCCTCTTGATGCTGCCCACGCCGTCCTGGTCCTAGCGGTCGGTCGCCTCCGCGGCGCTTTGGTTTCGCGCCTGGTATGGGCTGGGGAGGAGGTATCGCAGGCGAAAAGGTCTGCGTATAGAGTCTGTTCATGACAAGCTTCTCCATTCCTTCTCGAGCATTGTCAAACTCGGCATCCGAAACATTGCTCCACACCTCACACTGGGCCATTTTATTGGATATGAAGGCGAGAAAGTCGCTGATAATCTTAACTTGTTCATGAACCATCCACTGGCGTTTTGCAAACTCCGACAAGAAGGATTTCAGATATCTCGCTACCGGATCCGCCTTCTTATGCTTGAGCTGTTCCAAGAACCGGTGGAAGTCAAAGGGTAGAGCTGGTTCGGGCTCAGGCTCTGGCGGTGGTGGTCGATGTAGTGGTGCTGCAGAAGAAGCCTGAGAGTCCGTAGCAATAGGTTTCTCGTCCGATGGTCCGTCCTTTGGCGGAACAGGTGGGCCATGATCATCCGACTCCTTCAGCTTATCTTTTGACCGCACGCTTGTGGACGACGCATTAGAGATGCTGAGTCCTTGCATGTCTTGTAATTGCTGAGCAATACTTGGGGCAAGGGGTTCGAGACTGGATTTCCTCGGTGGGTGCTGCATTGGAGAGCTACCTAGAAGCGGTGAAGTGATTTCAAGGCGAGGACTCATGACTTCTTCTTCCCCGGGGCCACCACCATCTTCGGGGAATTGCTCCATGATACTTTGGATCTCGGAACGTGATGTTCCCTCTTGCTCATCCTCGCTTGCATAGCGCCTCTCGTCGTAAGCAGCATCCGATCGAGTGGGCGACGGCTCTGGGCCGTGTCCCTTAGATCGGTGGATGGATTGGGCTCTGGATGGTGGTTGTGAGCCTTCTGGAGTCGGAGGCGTGGGATCAACGTATGGACTAGTCGTGATTGTTAGGTATTGTGGTTTTGTGGGCTTGAGAGTCGCGATAGAGGATTCCATAGGGTCGGTCGGCGCATCAGACGTAGATTCTTGACTGGGTTTATTAGTTTGGTCTGCCGAGTTCTTGTCTTCTCCTAGATCTATCAAGTCACCCTTGGTTTGATCTTGCATAGTCTGGCCCTTCAGGACACTTGACCCGGGTGTGCCCTCCTTGACTCCATTCTCAACCTTGCTCCGAGTCTCGACCTGCTCAGGCTCCGACGGGGTAGCTGAGGCTAGTGAGGAAATATGTGGCGGATCCACAGGCTTTGAGTCGCTCATGGCGGGGTCATGGTCAGAGACAGCAACCTCTGGTCTCACTAGAGGACTCGCGGATTCTGGGAGAAGCTGTTCAGGAGGAGGCATGCATGAAATGTTGGTTTGCTTGAGTGGCTTGAGAGATTATGTTCGTAACGGATCGGCTGTGAAGCGGAATCTTAAAGCAGGACTACAAATGAGCGTGGGTAGCTGGTCCGGGAATGATTAGTTTATCGTTATCGACACGCGTGAAACTCGGGGGACCTTAGTGCACCGGTGCACATGCAGGATGTACAGGTAAGGATCTTTTGTGGGCCTTCCGGTGCTAAGATATTGCCGGGTTTACGTACATAGCCACAAGATCAATTTAGTCTAAGCCACATCCTTTCTAGCGTCAAACTGGTACCTATGACGTATTAGGAAGTACCTAATTAGGGGATTCAACTCAACGAATTCTCGTCAAACAATGCCTGGTAGTCTTCCTTGCCGGTATAGATAAAGACTACGAAGTACCTGAGGTAATACACTACTGACTCGGAAATAAGAAGCATGTGGATATAGGGGAGAATATTCAACAATATGTTTCAATGTAGGTATAAAGGGGGTCTTGGGATATTGGCATGAATACACCAGAACCAAGAAATCAATGCCTATCTCGAGTCGAGACTGCATTTGTCAAATCAGTCTTACACGTGCATTGGCGCGATGATGATTAACCGCGACGTTATGCAACCTCAAGTACCAGACCTAAATGCATACGAACAAAGTACTGGACCTCATAAAATACAGCCAAGGGTACATGTGCTAGAAGATCAGCGCCAAGACCCGGAATGGGTAACCACGGCCGCTAGTAGACAGGGAGGCAGGTGGAACTGCCTATCGTCGAATAGAGCGACTGCAGAAGTCTTAGGAGATTCCTTGATAAATTTCACTTCAAATCCACTTCATAAATCGTGATACCTCTCGCCTAGGTTTAGAGAGTCGGCCCATTTGCGGCATTCCGTTCGTTTCGAACTGTTTATACACTCGTTTCCCTTTCACTCTCTGGTCGCGTCTCTCACGATCTTATGATCGCAGGCGTGGCCTTTCCATGGGAGTGACGTATCATACCCCGTATACCCCGTCCTGTCGATACTTGCGATAGATTTTGCAATGCGGCTACATTCGCTCCATACTGTACATAATGCTCCGAACGGCCAGTCATGGAGAACTTGATGTTGGACAGAAGCATGACATAGAGACGATACCGACCATTGCGCGGAAGTCCCGGATGCGATTAGAAAGGATCGGAGAGATCGCATATGAATGCGCCGTGCAATGGTACCGAACATATTTCCTGGAGATAGTCTTGCGACAGAAGCCTCTGAAGCCTTCCAAAGATGGTCGCCATATTCCATTAGAACTCGAGCACGAGCGCCCCTTAATCGATGAGAGACGCGGTCAACCCTACATCTCGAATACGATCCGAACGTCGAGATACACCCTGATCGACTTCCTGCCAAAACAGATATTATTCCAGTTTACGCGACTAGCCAATTTCTATTTCCTATGCGTTGGAATTCCCCAGGCAATTCCAGGATTGAGTACGACCGGAAGTTACACTACTATCCTGCCTCTACTATTCTTTGTTCTCCTCACGATCGTTAAGGAAGGATACGATGATTTCAAGCGACACCGATTAGATAATCTCGAGAACGCGAACAGTGCAAGGGTTCTGAAACCAATATCTTCAAATCAAGGATCAGCTTTACCAACTCGGAGTTGGTTTGTGGACAGGTTTAGAACTGAGAAAGCGGATATCCACATCGAATCATGGAGCGACGAGACCGACGAGAAGTATGGGTGGAGACAAGTCAAGTGGCAGGATGTCAAGGTTGGCGATATCGTTAAGCTCGTCCGTGATGATGCCGTACCTGCCGACCTGATCCTCCTACATGCTACCGGCGAAAATGGGTTGGCCTATATCGACACAATGGATTTGGACGGCGAGACCAACCTCAAAAGTAAAGAAACTCTGCCCGACTTCAAGGGCTGTGATAGTGTTGCAGGTCTCCGTGCTTGTCAGGCCGAATTCGTCCTCGAGGACCCCAACCCCGACCTGTATCGTTTTGATGGACGCGTCACAATACATGGCCGAACCCTCCCCTTAACCTCTAACGAAGTCGTATATAGAGGCAGCACGCTAAGGAATACTGTCTGCGCTATTGGCATCGCTATTAACACCGGAGAGGAGTCTAAGATTCGATTGAATGCGAATCAACATCCTAGCGCGAAGAAGCCTGCGCTGGAGAAGATCGCCAACAAAATCGTCATCACATTAGCCCTCTATGTCATCATTTTGACAGTTGGATGCTCCATGGGCTATATCATCTGGCGGAGTTCGACCGAGCGATACTCCTGGTATATCTCTGCGGCTACCGTCGAGTTTAAACAGATCATCATCGGTTATGCGATTATGTTCAACAACGTTATCCCCCTTGCGCTCTATGTTACGCTCGAGATAACGAGAATCGGTCAGATGCTCATGTTAAACAACGACGTGGAGATGTATGACGAGGCAACTGATACTCCAGCTCGATGTAACACGAATACCATCCTCGAGAATCTTGGGCAAGTCAGTTATATCTTCTCCGACAAGACTGGCACCCTGACGGAAAACGTTATGAAGTTTCGTAAGATGAGTATCGCTGGAACTTCCTGGTTGCACGAAGCCGATATCCCATCCGAAGACGCCGCGGTGCCGACCACAGCTGGCCTCACCGTCCCGACGGTACATGCAATGCCACGAACGTCAAAGGAGATTGCCAGCGTAATTCACGAAGATATCGAGCTTCATCCACTATCTTCGCCATCCTCGGTTTTCACACCTCAGGCGGAGAGAAGATCGTCATCGCAGTGGAGGTCATCTGCTCGACCAGACCACTTACAGACAGATGTCACGACTACCGACTTATTAGAATATATTAGGCTAAGACCGGCATCTCATTTTGCAAGACGAGCCAAAGACTACATCTTATGCATGGCTCTCTGTCACACTTGCTTACCAGAGATAAACGACGGAAAAGTCGACTTTCAAGCCTCATCACCCGATGAGTTAGCGCTTGTCCGTGCTGCTCATGAACTTGGATATCTAGTAATGGATCGCTCATCTCAAGCGGTAACTTTGCGGATTGATGCCGGTGATGGCCACCCAAGAACAGAAGTTTACCGGATTCTAGATGTAATCGAATTCAGCAGTAAGCGGAAGCGCATGTCGATTGTTGTGCGCTACCCCGACGGAAGAATATGCATCATTTGCAAGGGTGCAGATTCAATGATCTTACCCAGACTCAAGTTGGCTCATCTAGCCATGCAAAAGGCGACGGAGGTCCGTAAAAGCATCGATGCCGAACGTGAACTTCTCCGAAGGAGCGAACAGTTGGAAGTTCGGAACAGCTTTGGCGGTCGTCCAAGCCTGACTTTGCGACGGAATATTGCAGGAAACCGGACTAGTCTTGGCCCTGACCAACTGGCTTCACCCGTCGATAGGCCCGATATCACGAGGAGTAGATCGGCGGAAGGGTCCAGAACACGACGCTCAGAAGATAAACCTCGTTCATCATTGGGCATTCGAACGACGTCCCTCGATGTGACAAGGACGCTGTCGAAGATAAGCCCGGCGACCCCAAAACCGACAAATGATAAGTTCAGTTTTCTGGACGACCCCTCGATTCTTGACGAATCAATCATCTTTACTCGATGCTTTAAACATCTAGATGATTTTGCTACCGAGGGTCTGCGGACGCTTTTGTTTGCGCGGAAATTCATACCGGAGAGCGAGTATGACACGTGGAAGAAGATATACAGTGATGCGACGACAAGTCTGGTCAACCGTCAGGACATGATCGAAGCGGCGGGTGAGCTCATCGAGCAGTCGCTTGACCTAGTTGGGGCCACAGCGATTGAAGATAAACTTCAAGCCGGTGTGCCGGAGACAATTGACAAGTTACGCCGCGCCAACATTAAGATCTGGATGTTGACAGGAGATAAGCGTGAAACGGCTATCAACATTGCTCACTCAGCGCGAATCTGTCGCCCAGGCTCAGATATATTTATTCTCGATTCCCTAAAGGGCTCCCTGGAAAGGCAAATCAATGACATCTCAGAAGACATCGCGACCGGCTGTACCCACAGCGTTGTTGTTATTGATGGACAGACTTTGCAAATTATTGAGCAATCGGCACACCTTACAGGCTTGTTTTATACGCTTATCCCTTTGATCGATTCAGTCATATGTTGCCGTGCATCGCCAGCGCAAAAGTCCACGATTGTGAAAGCAATCCGGCTGCGAGTGCCCAGTGCTCTAACACTTGCCATTGGTGATGGTGCGAACGACTTGGCAATGATCTCCGCCTCCCATGTCGGAGTAGGTATCTCTGGCAAGGAAGGTCTCCAGGCTGCGCGTGTGGCCGATTACGCCATCGCGCAATTTCGCTTTTTGCAGCGCCTGCTCCTCGTCCACGGCCGGTGGAACTATGTCCGCACGGCCAAGTTCACTCTGGCGACTTTCTGGAAGGAGATGTACTTCTACCTACCCACGGCCATGTATCAGCGCTATAACGGATACACCGGGACCAGTCTTTTCGAGAACTGGAGCTTGACCGTGTTCAATACGCTCTTCACGAGTTTATCTGTCATATGTATGGGCATATGGGAGCAAGACCTGAGCGCCGAGACACTCCTCGCCGTGCCCGAGTTGTACGTACACGGCCAGCGAAACAGAGAACTAAACATACCAAGGTTCGCGCGCTGGATGGCCGCGGCAGCCACGGAGGGTGTGCTGGTATGGCTGGGAGTGTGGGCTGCCTATAATGTGTATGGACAGCCCAAGGACGACGGGCTTTTTGCGTTGGGCGACTTGGTGTTTACGATCGGGGTGGTATGGATCAACTGGAAGCTATTGTGAGTTTTCTAGATCGCGTATGATCTAAGGGTCTGCTGCTAACGGGGTTTGTAGTATCATTGAGATGCATAATAAAACGGCAGTCGTGCTGGGCGCCTTCGGCATCACGATCGCTGGATGGTGGGCTTGGAACGCGTTCCTCGCTGGCGTCTACGCACCGCAGCCGAGTCCCTATCCGGCCAGGAACGGGTTTACGGATACATTCGGTCGAGATCCCCTATGGTGGCTGACGCTAATCATCGTGGTGGTTGCGCTCATCTGCGTGGAGATGGTGTACAAGGCGGTAAAGCGGAACATGGTCATCGCCGGCCTGTGGAAGTGGCCGCCGTGGAAGCAGAGGAGTCTCGACGACAGCCTCGAGGAGTGGGGCCTAGAGGTTTGGCAGGAACTGGAGCAGAACTCGGTTACGCGCGATCGGTTACGGAGAGCGTGCATGGAGGAGGAGGGCGAAGTGGACGACGAGATGCGGGATAGCATTGACCAGGCCGACGTGGCCAAGGCCTTGTGATTGAACGAAGAGTATATGATGGCGTTTTGAGGGAGGTTCTTTATACTTACTGTATATATCCTTACTAGCTCCTTACCTCGAGGCGCTGGTTTAAGTAGATAGAGCTTGGTGATGTATATATTCTTTTTGAAGGCGCCTCTTGATCGAGATATCCAATGTGCTATTATGAGTTCGGGTAAGCAAATGAGTGAACCGGAGAGTAGTATATTAGATTTCGTCCTAGTAATTAAAATTCGAATCTAGTGGACATGCACAGGTAGTTCTTCCGACCACTTCCAATGGCACTCAATCGCCCACGATGGTGTCTTATCGTCAGTTTCGTCCTCCGGACCTGGCCTGTGAGCATTTGGGGCTTTTGTCAGTGCTCTGAATAGGCCGCTACACACTATGCCCGCTACTGTTGCTCGGGCGTAGACCTCTGCGAGTGGCCTAGCCCTACCGTCTCAGCCTCTAAGCCGTGATGCAAGAAGTTCTCGATTTCTCTCTTTCGAGATAATATGTAAAAATTGTTTCTGAGCCGTTTTATACCATTTTGGTGTGTTTGAAGCATCACCGATATTGCCAATCCTAATATGTATGAGCGAGGTAGTCTATATTCATCCCCAATCCTGCACGTATTCCGTACCGCGCGTTCAAACCCACCCCATGAATATACACAGCCAATTGCCTACCTAATCAAAGGCATGCGACCCCATCATCAACATCATCACCACCCGTCCCGCAGGAAGCTCAGCTCCCCCGCTCGGACGTAGTGCAGGTGACGTGGCACACCTCCATGCCCTTGAGCCCCTCGAGGTTCAGCAGCATGGGAACCACCTTCGCCGACCCCTCGGCCTTGCGCGCCTCCATATGCGCTTCGACGCTGGTCCAGCCGAACACGACGACCAGCACGCGGCTGGGCTCGTCCTTGAACAGGACGTCGTCCTCGACGGACCACCCGAGCGCCATCTCGCCCGTGTACCCGTCCGCGAGCTTGCCCACCTCCTCCGCGAGCGCGCGTATCGTCTTCTCCACCTCCTCGCGCTGCGCCTCGCCGATGTCCGCCGGGAAGTACGTGTGCAGCAGCTCCGCGACGTTGGCCTTGGTGCCGGGGTTCTCCACGTCGAGCACGGCCGGTGGGAACGGCGCGAACGATACGTGGTACGGGCGCACGCGCGGGACGTCCGGGTCCACGACCGTCCCGTTATGGGCGCGGAACGGCCCGTAGACGGCGGCGTTGGCCGCGAAGGCCTGGTGGTCCTCGATGCTCGCCCAGTCCACGAACAGGCACATCTGGTTCGGGTTCTCGAGCACGCGCGACCGGCGCACGCGCAGGCAGCCCGGCTGCGCGAGGAGCGTCTGCGTGTTGGAGTCGAGCACCGAGTTTACGAAGTCCTCGGACGCGTCTGGCTTGATGGGTGCCAGGATCTGCTCTGTTATGGGCGCCATGGTTACGGTAGTGTAGGTTTGGTAGGTAGGTAAGTATGTTCAGGGGTTCAGGGGTAAGTGGCAAAAGGAGAAATGTATGTACGATATATACGATTGTGTTACAGGAGGCAGACAACGCAGAGGTAGATCTGGGTTTAAGCCGGAGGTGCGACCAAGGGTTCATATACTACCCCGACGAATTCGCAAGGGAGGTAGAAGGGGACAAAAGGTGTAGCGGAGGTCCGGTCCGGTCCGGTTACGGAAGCTCCGATTAGTCATCCGGTGCTTAGTTAATCGCGACCCGACGGCGGGAATAACTGTGACACGGTTCTATCTTATGTCCGCTTTTAACCATTCCCGTATAAGCGCCTCCCTCCCCGGCTTTGGTGTGTGTTGGATTGACAAGGCTATTGATCAATAGGAAAATAAAACAAGGTGCATAGAACGTGTGTTGGTATTCGGTCTAAGGTGTAAGAGTCTAGGTTACATTGTGGCTGCGGGGATGAGAGATGTGGCTTATGTACAAGCCACACTCTAACCCCGCACGTGATTGCAGACCTATTTCCCCACAGTGTGTCTCCCCTATTTCCATCACGACTACTACGGTCAATGAAACTATTATATAGAATTAGTATATTTAAAAGAAAAATATATAGTTGGGCATAGAAACACCCAATTAATGCCGACCTTTTTTATTTACTTTCGTGGGTTAATCTCTTAGACGCCCCACCGTAACAGATTCAATAGGTAATCTCTTAGCTTTCTCGGAAGAAATCGGGTTAACTCATAGTCCTATATACCTACCTACCTGACTACATAGAGTAAATCTCATGGTGCTTGCGGTGGGCGAGTTTGCGACTGAGGAAACAAGGGGGGTTAACATATTGGTGTTATTCCCGAGGCCGAATGTGCGAACTTCAACAGGATGGTAAACAGGAAAAGGAGAGATAGAACACAGTAGCAAAGAGTCTATTCCCAAGTTGGCAAAGTGCATGAAGCAAAACGAACCTGCTAGAAAGGGGGATAGTCCAAGATAAGAGACAGTCCATTCAGACCATTTTACTTCATGTTTGATGTCCAAGTTGAAGAGGACGTCTTGGTCGCTCAGGAAAGAGGATATCAAGACAGACATCGTACATCACGAACACATCCGCAGTAGCATATTGGCATGCCAGGCGCTTCGCATAAATATACCTGGTACGCTATCCGTATCCATTGTCTACGCTAGTAAGAGTGCTATCCCAAGCTCTCCACGACATGCCATCCGCGACGACTTACCCGTAGAACCAGCCTCGACGCTACCTAGGGTAAGGTTGCTGCCTCGCCTTGGGGCGCGGCGGGTTTCTTTGGATTTCTCGCCTTCTTCTTGCGCTTGCTGGTTCCTGTGCCGGATCCCGTGGGCGCCTCGCGGATCCACCGGGCGACGGCCTCGGCGCGCTCCGTGAGGATCGGATACTCCCTGCCGTCATCGACGGCCCAGCGCTTGGGGCCGGCGTTGGGGCTCGGGATGCCACCGTTGGTCGAGCTCGCGTGGTCGGCCTCGGCCCTGCGCTGGCGCGCGAGGATCGCCGCCTTGAAGCTCGCCTCGTCGTTGACGCGCTCGTCCTCGAGCGCTTCGATGATGGCTTGCTGCCGCATGCGCTCCTTCCGCTGCTCTTCCGTCTCGGCGGGCGTGGGGCTGCCAGACGCAGACGGAACGCTGCCGCTACTAGTAGCGGTAGGTCCGCCGTTTGCGTTTGCTGCCGCCGCCGCCACGGCTGTCGGGAGTGGTGCGGGGGCGCAGAGCGCCTCCCAGCTCGACGCGAGCTCGATCCAGTTCTCTGCTCTACGGAGAACCTCGATCCAATCTGCTCGCGCGGGCGACCTACTAGCTTGAAACACCGGATAGCCGTCAGCAAGGCGGGCAAGGCGAGCGACCATGTATGCATGGCGCTGCAATTCCTTGGCCGACGTCTGGACGAGGGTATGGCATAACAAGAGCGAATGTAACGCATCAGTCAATAGCGGATGATAGGTGACGACTTCGGTGGCCATCTGAAGTGGCTCCGTGGCAGCAGCGCCTTGTGACACAAGGTCCGTCGACGGATAAGGGGGTAAACCTGCTGGCGGTGTGGCTGCGAAGAGCGACGCCAGCTGGTACACAGTATGGGCCGCTGAGGCACCCGTCGGGCTGCCTGGGTCATGGGACGCAGGGCGAGGTTGGTTATAGTACCTCTTGTTGCGATGAGTCGCCTGGTTCACTTGGTGACTAAAGTCGCTTGATACCTCAACAGGTAGGTTAGAAGAATAATGGAAGTGCTTGAAAAACTCCATATAATCTCGCAGTGCGCGCTTGGCATAAAGTCGCACCGTCTTGCGCATTTCAAGTTGTCTCTTGGTCGGTCCTTTGTCTTCTTCTGCCCCTCCTTCTGCTTCTTGCGGTACCGAATCACCATTGGCGGTGCCGTTAGTCGGGCTACTCGTGCCGTTCTGCGCGGTCCTATTTCGTTCCTTAGGGGATTCGGGGAGCGCAAACGGCACATGTTCGCAAGCTAGAGTTAGATAGCAACCAGCACGTTGAAACAGAAGCTGTGCTTCGATGCTACTCGGTTGGTCCCGCTCGTCAATAGGCGGGTTATCTCGCCGTCGCCACGTTTTCCGCTCTAGTTGCATTGCCTCTTCCGCTACGGGTTTGTGTCGCGGCTGCTGCAGGCGGTACACGTTAAGAGCAGTAGTGAGATCTTGGGCGGCACCGTCAAAGTCTTCTTTGAACATCTTGACAATGGCGCGAGTTCGCAGGGGCTCGCAATCAGAAGGCCGCTGGCTGATTATAAGATCCAGCGCGCGGAAATCTGTGCATTCGGCAAGTTGCCTGGACGGGATCTTTTCGTGGAAGAAATGGACGTAGTTGGCATCGGGATCGTTGGGCGCTCTTTGTAAGACGAGGCCGGCCACGTTTTCCAAGGTGGAAGTAGATTGCATTGTGGCAACACTCGACGCTATCTCGTCCAGATGATACGCGCGCGACAGCTTCTGTGTAGCCTGCTCGCGCATGCGAAATCTTCGTTCGGGACTGAGCTTCGCGCCGCCATTGTTCCCAAATCCAAGTCCCAATGCTTGCATATGATGCGCAGATCCGCCCGCCAGCGAATTGGACATGGCCTTGGATGCAACGCCATTAGCAGCTCGTACAGCCAAATCAGTAGATTCATCCACAAGCTTCCTTATCTTCACCAAGTCGTAGAATACCGCGGGGTCGACAGGGCGTGGTAGCGGCATGTAGTAGTTGGCATTGGCAAGCGTCTCGAGGACTTCGAGAGGTAATTGTAGCCAGGGGCCATGGAAGGAAGATATGTAGCGCCAATGTCTAAGGGACAATCAGTTGTCAGTCTGGAAAGAAAGAGAAAAGTAGGAGTTAGGAGTTATAGCCAACTCACTTATTCCGGCAAATGACAAGCGCAGAGGACGAGGACGACGATTGGAGCGCAGAGGGCATAGTAGGAATAGTGGTCTTTTTCTTATTTGTCGAAGTCGAGGGCGCTGTCGATGATTCTGCAGCAGCTTCCGGATCCAAGCTAGGAGGATCGCCGGCGGCGGGCTTCTTGTTCTTTTTAGCCATTGCGCATTGGTGATTTACGAGAGGCGACAAAGATGTAATTAAAAGAGGTAGGTATGATTGATTCTCCAGTTCTGTAGCATCTACATCTGCATTGAAAAGACTGGACGGCACGGCGAATCAAGACGAGAATGTACCGTTGTGGGTTCGCGAAATGTCGGCAAGAGTTGCGATTTGCTTCGCTTTGCATGTTTTGTAATAGCCGTAAATAGAAAACCTCAAGTGCAAACTAGTGGGGGGTAGGGTGGAATATTGTTATCGCCCCTCTATCGCCACGTGATGATCACTATTCTCTTTTTCTCGTTGTATATTGCATTTCTAGTCTTTCGCTAGGTACCTGGCAAGTTTAGGATCTAGCTCCAAGCTGTCCATGAGATGTATGTACGGTAAGTTGAATCTTCCTATGTACACGTAGCTACCCCGTTTTAGACCGTTAGTTTCTTTCCACGTCTTTTTCCCATTCCTTCTTCACTTCTGCTAGGAGACCATCTTCCGTCAAGATATCTACAGCAGTACCTGCTAGGGCTTTTCCAACTCTTAAGCATCTGTCGAACGCGACTCTAGTTCCAGCCGCCTCGGCGAATTCTGGATTGTGGGGTCCGTTTCCTCCCGGTCCCGGTGGAATGGCAAATCCTGCGTTCAAGCTAGGCATCGCGTAACTTATATCGCCTTGGTCTGTGCTAGCCATGGTTCGACCTCCGATCTCGTCCATATCGTCATTTCCCGGTATCGGTTGCGGAGGCGAGAGCGCGTTGAAATATTTTCGATAGGAGTGGCCTAATATGCGGTTTGGAACGTGGTCGGCGTAAGACTGAACGAACGTCATTTTGAGAGTTGCACCAGTTGCTGTTGCGCCAGCCTCAAAGCAGGCGTCAACTTTCTTCTTCAATTCCTTCAATCTTTCCTGCGTGTTTGCGCGAGCTACAAAGTTGCCCGCCGTATATGCGTGTATTACATTCGGCCGCACACCCCCGCTTGAGATGTTGCCCTGGATGACATCGCCCGGCATATTTTGCTGGCGAAGGACAGACAAGGCATTATAAGCCGTAATCAACGCGTCGAGTGCGTTAATACCCAACCAGGGGCTTGCTGCCGCATCTGCAACGGCCGGCGTCAGTAATCTATTTCGGTGTGAAGCTAGAAAACAACGACACAAAGTTGTGACGTTGACATCGTGGGATAAATGTCACTTACGGGCCTCACGTCCGAAATATTCCACCTTGAATGCGGTGTATGCGGCCGTCCGCATTATAGCAGTGTCATTAACGACGCCGGGATGCGATATCAAGTTGACATCGACGTTATGGTCCCGGTAGGCTCCGGCTTCCAAGAGTTTGATTTTACCACCTCCGCCTATGAGAGGTCAAAATCGCATTCTTCCAAGTCAGCTCTGCAACGGCTCACCTTCTTCCGCGGGCGTTCCAAACATGACGACTTTCCCACCCAATCCGTGCTGTTTCATCATTTCAGCTGTTGCCAATCCTCCAGCCACGGACGCAGTAGCAATCAGGTTGTGACCACATGCGTGTCCAATCCCATCCAATGCGTCTGCAATCATCAGTTAGACCGTGTCATTCTCGGGGTTCGGGCGACATACCCATTTCCACATTAAACGACACGACTGGACCCTTTTTCCCGCTGTCAAACACAGCAACCCAAGCCGTTGCCATTCCATAAGCTGAGGGCGTCACTTTCCATCCAGGCCTACTGGCCATAAATTTGGTCAATGTCTCATGAGCAATGAACTCTTCGTAGCCAAGCTCAGGGTTGTCATGAATCTTCTTGTTGACAGGCCATAAATCATCGGCGATGCTGTCAAGAAAATTGTCAATCTCGCCAAGATAGCCCGGCTCAGATTGAGCCAAGCCAGCGTCTTCATGAGTGACGAAGACAAAGCCGTCCACTTGTTCATCCATCGTGATTGACCAAATTTCAGGTTGATGACGGTCGCTACAAGCGACAAGTATCAGTTTGCTAGAGTGGGACACGTATATAAAAGGAGGAGGTTTGCTCAACACGTGATTGCGTCGACCTGGAGGGCTCAAAGACTTGAGGTTCCAAGTCGTACTCAGCCTATCTTGGCTAATGTAACTCATTAACCTAGGTACCTATTACCTAACTGCACTACCTCTGTCTATCTTCCTGTATCTCCGTGGTCCCCACACATTTGGTCTAATAGCATGGACTAGAGACTATTCGCCATTTCCTCTTTGGGATAGCTACCGCCATAACGCGCCGGAGCTGAGTTACGACTTCTCCAAACAGTGGGACTTCACGAGATAGCGAGTAAGGTTAGCTGTTTTCCATATCTCTTTTCTAAATCGGAACTCTCCGATCTCGTCGAAATGTTTGCTTAAAGTCTTGGCTCCCGGCCTGGAACCAGCATCGAACATGGAATGGCGAGAATGATAATGGTTAACGTCTATTCATTCACTAGTCGCACAGCGCTACAGTCGGTCCGTTGAGGACTACTTCAACAGACCATCCCCCCAGCATTCAGCATTGGCAACTGTTCAAGAGTACTGCCAACAGTATACGTTCAAAATCCAAGATGGCTTCGGAAAAGCGAGTAGATCTAGAGGCTGTCGCTGCTACCGGTGACGCCAAGGTAGCAGAACTAGACATCAAGGATGAAGCCGGTGATCTAGCCGCGAGGGCGTTGATGAGCGCAACGGTGGACGAGGAGACGGCTCGCAAAGTTCGCCGAAAGATTGACCTTAGAATCTTACCATTCTTATGCATTACCTACGCCTTGCAGTTCATCGACAAGACCTCTCTGGGCTACTCCTCTGTTTATGGCCTTATCCCCGACAACAAGCTTCACGGCCAGCAATACTCGTGGACTAGCTCCATCTTCTATTTCGGTACGAGCTCGCCGGTTGTTTAAATTGCCGATGCTAGGTGCTAATGCTAATGCTTTCAGGTTACCTCGTTGCCGAATATCCCGGCATCGCCATCATTCAGAGATTCCCGGTCGCCAAATTCCTCGGTGTCAATGTGATACTATGGGGTGCAATCTTAATGACAACGGCTGCGTGCTCTTCCTTTGCCGGCCTCGCCACTGTACGATTCTTTCTGGGTGTCGTGGAGTCGACAATTTCTCCTGGCTTCGTTGCCGTCACCGGAATTTGGTGGACTAGACAGGAGCAAGCTGGTCGATCGGCTCTCTGGATCTCTTTCCTCGGCGTGGGTAGTTTCGTCGGCACCCTACTGTCCTATGGTATTGGCCACATTCAGAGCACTCTGTCTACATGGTACGGTTGGCCAACCTGCTTTTTTCTATCATAGAAGTGCTGTTAAGAGAGCACACTTGGCGCAGGTCACAATGCTAACGTTACTGTAGGAAGTACATCTACCTTATTCTAGGAGCGCTTACTATCGTATGGGGTCTCTTGTTCACATTCTTCGTCCCTGACGGCCCGGCTAGTGTCAGGTGGCTCAACGAGCATGAGAAAGTCATCGCCGTTCAGCGAGTCATCGAGAACAAGACGGGTACCAAGTCTCGTCGTTTCTCCAAGGACCAGGTCATCGAGGCTGTTACCGACCCTGCTGTCGTCGTTTTAGGCTTGATCTCCTTCGTCAACGCCATCGCCTCAGGTGGACTCGCCTTCGGCTCGTTAATCATTCAAGGCTTCGGCTTCACTCCTCTCCAGACTACCTTATTAAACCTCCCTCTTTCCACCGTCCAGGTAGTATCGCAACTTGGTTTGGGCTATTTAATCACTCGGATCAGTAATTCCCGTCTGCATATTGCATCAGTGGCCATGCTCCCGCCAGTACGTATATTCTTTACCAGACTTGGAGGATATTAACTAACATCTCATGAAGATTGTGGGTACAGTATTAATCAACCAACTTCATGTAACAAGCAGATGGGGACGACTTGTCGGAGTTTGGCTTCTGGTGAGTAGCCATATGTCTTTTATCAATTTCAATTCAGTCCTAATACGGAATCCAGGGATCTTATCCAGTCGGTTTCATGGTAATCCTCGGTCTACTCTCAACCAACATCGCGGGTAGCACCAAGAGGTCGGTGGCCTCGGGCTGGGTTTTCGTCTGCTACTGCGTCGGTCAGATCGCGGGACCGCAATTTTTCAAGAGCACCGAAGCTCCCGCCTATCATAACGGTATCGTCGCCATGCTCTGCGGTTTTATCCTGAATCTGGTCCTGAATCAAGTATTGCGCTTCATCTACGTCCTCGAGAACAAGAGACGAGATAAGACCTTGGAGGGTAAGTTTGCGGAAGAGCTTGCCGAGATGAAGAGGGAAAGCGAATTGCAAGGTTTCGAAGATGTTACGGATAAAAACAACGTAAGTCTGCCACAACCTAGACGGCGTATCATGGGCTAACAATGAATAGGCTATGTTCCGATATGCGTTGTAATCAGTAGGCAGATACATCGGTCAATTCTTCTACATCGCTAGACATCGATAAACAACTGAGATTATATATCAATTTAGTTTGCTCGGAATCAGCGGTAGAACAAACTGGCTCGTATGGCTCTTCAACTACATCAAGGCACTTAAAAGTGCCTTCAAACATCCATTTCTCTCTTGGTCTCGCGCTGCTGCACCTCGACGCTGTTCTTTTCTCCATCTGCGTAGTGTGCATCCGTAGCATTTAGCATCTGCCCACCTTTCTCTACATGGTTCTGGCCGCCGAAGAGTGTATCAATCTCTTCAAGCGGTACCTTCATAGTCTCCGGTACGCAGAACCACACGAAGACCGCTAGGAGGATGTTAGTCGCCATGAAGAAAAACAGACATTTCAAGCCCGTGTTGGCGAGGAAAATAGGGAAGAACTGCTGGAAGATGGTGTTGGCGACGTTCTGCATCTGCGAGCACATGCCCACGGCTTGGGCGCGGACGTTCATGCTGAACACCTCCGAAGTCCAGATCCACGTAGTCGCGCCCCAGGACGGTTTGTAGAAGAATATGAAGAGGAACAGGAGAAAGACGATGGATATTCCCACCGGCTGCGTTTTTGTTGCTGTGCCCTTGGCGCCGATCACGTCGGGGGTCGTCATGCCGACGATCGGCACGATCATCATGCAGATCCCCATGCCGACGGCGCCGACGATGAATAGCCACCGCCGGCCGAACCTGTCGGCGGTCCACACGGCGTTGAGGGTGAAGAGGATCCCGCACGTCGCGTTGAGGGCGTTGATCAGGTTGATGGTGTCGGTCGACGTCCAGATGGTCTTGTAGATGGCGCTCGAGTACGAGTTCAGGGTGCCCTGGCCGGAAAGCTGCTGGCCGACGTTCAAGACGAAGGCGAGGTAGAGGCGCTTGCGGATGGACGGGTCCTTGAAGAGGGCGAGGTACGAGCCGCTGACGGCCTCGTTCTCGAACTCGATGGCCTCGCGGATGGCCAGGACCTCGAAGTCGACGTCCTCTTCCGTCTCGCGGATCTTGCGCAGCGCCTTCTTGGCTTCTTCGATGTTGTTGTGCCGCTTGATCCACCACCGCGGCGACTCGGGCTGGAACGGCAAAAGGATGAGGATGATGAGCGGCACCAGGATCTGGAAGATGACGACCATCCGCCAGTCCCAGTGGCCGAGTTTCTCCTTGTTCGCGTTGCACGCGTACGCGATCCAGTACGCGATGAAGGACCCCACGCTGTAGAACATCTGCCAGAACGTCATGATCTGCCCGCGGATCTCGGGCGGTGAGACTTCGCCGATGTAAATGGGCCCGGCGGCTGGTGAGATATTGTTAGCCAGATGTAGGGCAGAACAGGGGTAGGGCAGGCTTGTGGGTATGTCACGTACTAAGAGCCAGCCCCTGGCCGATACCGATGAGGACGCGACCGCCGATGAAGCAGCCGAGATTGTGCCACGGGGCGAAGGCTTGCATGAAGGTAGCAGCGATGGTGAGGATGCATCCTACCGCCATGCCAACCCGTCGACCGAAGTAATCTGCCTGGTTAAGTATTAGCTTCATAGTATACCTTAGGTACAGATGACACATGTATAAGCACTTACAGTCGGACCACCGAAGAACCAACCGGCGACGATAGCACCGATAGTATAGGCCGTGTTTACCAATCCGATTAGATTCGCATCCGCTTTCTGTGGTTCGGCCGTGTTAGTTTAGACTTGGATATGCGCAGAATTGCTCAAGGTGAGTACTGACGATATCAAGATCGAACCACTCGAGCCAGTTGTCGGAGCCCTGCGCGGCGTTGAAGACGGAGGCATCGTATCCATATAGCACCATACACATGGCAGCCACAAGGGCGATATACCTGCTCAATCTTAGCCTACCTAATGTTTCCCTAAAATAGATGACCCTCAAGAGGTAACTTACCAGTTGTAAAGTCTCTTTGAGGTCACCATCTTGATGCCGAGATCAGTGGTGATACCCAACGGCAGTATGCGTCCTCTATGTTCTTACCTTAGGACAGCACTTCGGACAGGTGAGGCTGGTTCGCAAAAACCACTATGGACGGGGAAGAAAGGTCTAACAAAAGAAGAATGCTAAAGGGGGAATATACTCTCTTCATATACCTATCCAATCCCGGTAGGCAGATCAGCTTGCAGCAACTAGTCCACCCTCCCAAACCGGGGTCTACTTATCGTCTAAACATATTTCCCTCTCTTCCAGCTTTATGTCAGCCGTCCATTCAGCTCGACATATAAAAAAAAGCTTGATTCCCCGGCACGCCGTCGTGTTGCAGATCAACGGCTACTACCCCGGAGTCGCAAGACCCTCGCCTGCTTGCGAAATGCTGGGGTATTGCGGGACTAACCGGCGACGGCGACGCTCGTTTGCGGAGAAATTCCCTAGTGTTGAAATTCCACCAGTCATAATTTCTCCATCCGCACCGCGACGCTCGTCAGCGGGTCGCCGTCGCTTAGTAGTTGCAGTAGCGATGAAGCTTGATTCGAGGCTGGCTTAGGCCATCGTCCTAAGAGATTTCTCTGCTGTCAATTTTCTGTTCGAAGACTGAATTAGGAGAAGTGAGAGTAAGAAAGGTCGAGACTAGTACGTAGCTGATTTCCCCAGATTGACATCGTACCTAGCGCCAGAGGCTAGGGAATATTGGTGGTATCGTATCACAACCATTTACGTGACGCCCGTAATCTCATCACACGTTCTAGACGGACTAGTGGTATGTTACGCACTCCTGTTTGCGCAGTATACTCCCCCGAAAGAACATGTCCTTATCTACTGGAACACATTGCAGTTGACCAAACCCTACGTTCTATACAGACTCCTTAATTCGACACCACCCGAACAGCAGTTTCATCGTGAACGCCAATATGGGTGAACTCGCAGGGTTCGATTCTAAATCAGCTTGTAACTCGTAAAACACCATCTTCCCCTCCTCCTATATAAGGTAGAATGCCCTTAGCCAGACACCATACTAACCACGGCCCGTTGAAACACCTGGTCCATGCAAATAAATACCCGGCTTCTAAGTCATATCTCCAGTTGATATAAATCAGCACCAACCCGACTCCTTTTTGGATCACTGCTCATATTTAGCGTTTCTCGACCCACCCGAGCTGCCCCTCATCAGCGCCTCGACGTCGACACCGACCCACTTCATCTCCCGCGGCATCTGCGACGACACGTTCTGCTGCGGCGGCGGCGAGCGCTGCTTGATCTGCTTCCGCACGCGCAGGCGATCCACCAGCTCCTGAGAGATCATCTCGAAGCTCTGCTTGAGCGCGACGCACGTGTCCCAGCGCTCGCCGTACTTGGCGAGGGTGCGCGTGGTTCGCTCGAGGCATCCGAGGCTCCTCTCGAGATTATCCGCGGCCGGACCGCCGGGACGCGGCGGCAAGGGGGGCGGGGGCGCTCTGCCGAGCTCCACCATGGGGATCGGCGGGGTGACGCCGGCGAGGAGAAGGTCGGAGGCGTCGCGGAGGACGGCGACGAACTGGCTGGCCATGAAGAAGACGCGCAGCGCGTCGTGGTACGAGTAGAAGGCGGTGGTCTTGGCGTTTCCTCCTCCGCCGCCGTGCGAGATCTCGAACACGCGGTCGAGGTAGGCGATGGCGTGCTCGAAGATGAGTAGCCGCCCGTAATCCGTCATGTGCGGGGCGCGCGCCGACGGCGCGATGCAGTACACATAGCTGTACCGCAGTTCAAGGTCGAACAGCTCCCGCATGCCGACTGGCAGCGACGTCGGCAGCGCCTCGGCCCACTCCCGCATGTCCTGGCACATCTGCCAGATGAAGGACGACGAGTCCGGCAGCGGCGTGGGTTCCGCCTGGAACAACGCCTGATACCAGTGCGACTGCGCGCGCCGCAGCTGGAAGAGCAGGAACGCCGGCTCGGATCCCGAGAGGATCTGCCCGGTGATGGACGCGCGACGGCTAAACGACTGCGGTCGTGGCCAGGCGACGTTGGTAGCGGCGTCGGTAAAGGAGAAAGCGCGCGCGTGAACCATACTGATGGACCTTGCTCGAAATGTTAGCTTGTATTGTGTCGCAATGGAAGCTTATAACACATACCTGTCTAGCGAGTAAACACAGTAAAATGTCTTCCTTCTCATATCGAGCACCGCTTTATCCGAGAGTTGCTCAGGCGGAGGATCCTGGTGCATTCCCAAATCAATCACAGCTCTAGACGTAAAACCGATCAAGTGCCAACTATCAAAATGAGCGGGATCAAGCATGGAGTACTGGGTGAGGAGGATCAAAGACTGGATCTGTGTCGTGTAGCCAGGCATCAAGGCCCTGTCCGCATGCTGCAGAGCGCGCGCGACAAAGCGTAGCCCGTCGAGGTAGTAGTCGTCGTTCTTTGCTCGGCTCTGCGCGGTAGACCCGATGGCTAGCACCATATATACAAGCCAGTACTCGGCATCCTTGATTACCCGGTCCTGGAAGGAATACATCTGGTCGAGAATTGTGTAGAGGGTCGTTTCGGGAAAGGCAGGAAATAATGACCAAATGTTCGTCATGTAATGTTGGACGAGAGAAATGGCCTCTTGTCTAGGAGGCAGGCTCCAGTCTATGATGTCTGGAAGGGGGTCATTCGAAGCAGCAGCTAACACGAGTCGCGCAAACGTCATGTTACCCATGGAGGGTTCAAAGTCTCTTGTCGTCGCGTTGATCGATCTTGTCCCATCTATCAGCGTCTCTATCCCTGGTAGTTTCATATCAAAGGGGGCGACTTACAGGAAGCCAAAATCCGACATTAATGAATTGACATCGGACATTTCTCGTTTCCGCGCAGCTTTGCGATATATGGCTGCTTTGATGGTTGCAAGCGAGTCCTTCCGATCTCCTTCCGATGGTGCTGGTGGTACCTCGGACTCATGCTGAGCGACAGAAGCTTTCCTTGATCGCGCATACGACAATCGCTTTTCCAGCTTTTCTATGCGGAGTTCAAGCGCGGCGACGTAACTGAGGCGGTGGTGTGAGCAGAGGTCTCAGACAGATGTGAGGGGTGATGAGTGAGTTCGAAGCGTCTTACCTTCGCTCCTTTCCTCTTGCGAATTGGTCGTTGGCAGCCGAACACTCATTTTCACGGCCGGCCTTTTCGCAGGCTGTACAGGCGGGGAGTTTTCCATCACACTAGTCACATCACTATCAGCACCGCGGTTATTGAAGGGTGAGTTACGAGTGGCTACCTTGACTTTAGCAGCTCGACCTGTTATTATTCTTAGCTACGGCGCTCTCTCCATATAATTATGAGACTCTTGCTATATATATTGAAAAATACTAACATCTAGAGCAGGCTGATACTGGGCGTGACACGCGCAACAACGGATTATCCGAAAAGCTTGATCGTGGCATGGTGATGGAATGAGGGCTCGAGTGCGAAATGGCGTATGGCTTATGGCTTTCCCGGTAGTGGTCCCTGATGTTCAAGGGTCTCGGCAATTTTAATAGTATAGAGATAGTGCGTTCAAGTGGAGATGGTTTCCACGGCTGTGAGGGCTGTCATAACGGATTTATTAATCTGCGAGACGGATGTAAGATGTGGCGCCGAAGACGTCGGAACTTATTAGCTCGTAACCCGTTCTGCTGAAGAGAGCTCTATAGGGTACAGATATCGAGAGTAATAGTAGTTCGTAGTGGTAGTAAGAATTAGGATTCTGAATGTGCACGTGGATAGGTCGTCTCTCAAGAGCCTTGTTGAGCGACGAGTGACGAGTCGAGCGTAGCAAGGCGGCTTATTGTTTCAGTCATGTTATTCGTACGGTCAAGCATTATGTGCTCGTTACTTCGTGATGTGTAGCGGGCCGAGGGTGGGGCAGACCGTCAGCATATGGGATGATAGACTTAGTTTAGAAAGCGGACCAAGAAGGCAGATTTTCGTAGGGATGGAGATGAGACGTTGGACGTGCTGTGGTAGACTGTACTAGTCGGTGCCACAAGCTGTGGGGGTTTAGCGCCCCGGACCCGGTCTACGAACCAGATCTCCTTCCCCTTGGACTCATCAACTCATCGACCATTGCATACCTACCTGGTAATACAAGGGTGTTGGCTCCTCTCTCAAAGCTTGGTATGCTATGTACAATGTGACCCAGTGACTTACAGACCCTGATAATGACTCGCGGGGTTTCTTTCTATTGTATACCAAGGAAAAAAGGACACTGGTCTGAACTCTGCTGTTTGTCTTGCAAGGCCATCCTTTACTCGGTGCAGCTAGGGTTGAGGATGAGAATGATCACAATGACGAAAGACGACCTCAGTACCTTAGGAGGTATGTATCCTTTGTGTGGATCATGGATTGTGATCCGAGTACTATGTACTTGTACGGCAAAACAAAGGGTGCCGTAGCAGTGGGAGCTCCTCCTTGCGTCAGGAGAGTCTAACTTACATGTTAGATATTCCATCGTTCCTTTGCTACCTAAGTGTCAAGTGTAGAGAGATATACGGGCGTCGGTCGTGAGATCATTCATACTCCTTTTGATCCCCTTGTTCCCCTTGCGCCTCATTCGGGATTGTTGTTCAGGATTGCTGTTCAGTATCAGAGTTCGGGTCTCGCCATATACCTACATCAACCCCCTTTTCACGTCGGGGGATTCCATAGTGGCATGATTAGGCTCTGCATTAACTTCCATGTAGGCTGTAGGCTGTAGGCTGTAGGCTGTAGATTGCGTCCAAGCCGCACGCCATGACGATGATAATACCGGCGAATAGATGTTGACTGTATAAAGCTATTATACTGCCTTGCGAGGCACCATATAGTAGCTGAGACGAGGATAGATTCTTGCATCCTTGGTGTCTGTGATCGTCTCGTACATGCATGCGTACCTACCTAGTAGGTGGTAGTGCTAGCAAGAGAAGCTCTACTGCATCCAATATTCAGGCCGTTGGAGACTCCCCAAAACCGATGCGACCGTTCCAGACCTAGCTCGATCAAGTACTCCAAGAATAGAAACAGAATTTTGGCAGTTGAACCAGGAAACAAATCCTAGCGCACCTTTACCGTGGTAGAGCAGGGGCCGGTGTACGTCAGGGCTCGCAGGCGGAATCTCGCTTGAAGCATCTAAGTTGATATCTCAAACGAAGCGAATGCACGAATGAAGAAAATAGACCGGAAACAAAACGAAACCACAGCTAAGTGGTATTTTAACACTCAGCCTACTGGCGAAGTCGGTGAGGGATCGACAAGTGAAACGACATATGTATAAAGTCCGGTGATTGAAGAATATAGGAAAGCTGCAGTCCTGTACGACGTTTGCACTTTTCTATCTGTAGGTTAGGTACTTATCAAGACATCCGCCTCGAAAGACATAGTCGTACGTACCTACATGTAGGTCATAGAAATCAAACGAAGCCAATCAGTTCTCGAAATATATATCAGGTTAGTCTACGGCCGCTCCCTTCCCTTTCGTACGGCTAAGGATGCGGGTACTGAGGCGGGGCTTAAAGCACCTAAGCAGGCACTTAGCAGGTAACCTAGGTAGTTGTGTAGCAATTATCTATCAGTACCTTACAGGCGGTGGACCCAGTATACTAATCTCCGTAGCGCGAGGTAGATAATACGAGAGGTACCTGTACGTTAGGTAAGATACCTCCTAGTGGACGCAAGAATGTGCTCTCTCGACGGACACCTGCAGCGATACAACCGATACAACCTTAACGGCGACGACTCTCCTTTTTACAGTCGCATCTTCGACACCTTCTGCGCCGATGTCCCTTTCTCTACCTCTACCCGACATGATAAAGTAAAAGTCCAACAGCAGCATACTTTTCCCTTCTCCCATCTTCGGCCCGCCCTCCCCGACTCCAACGACGCTTCGATCCCGCGAGGTTGTGTGCGACCTACCACTAATCTTCCCCGCGTGCCTGGGGGCCAAGTCTTTAGCATCAAAAGACGACAGCGACAACGAAAGCCCCACGGCATAAGGGATCAGATTCACTACGACACCTTACCGCACTCGTCCATGGATGTCTCGAATGTCTTCCGCCAAGTCCAAGGTTTTGGTACTTATATCCCGAGACCGCCGCAGACACAGTTACAAAAGAAACCAATCAAGGCTGAAGACCACGGAGACGGCGAGGCCTCGCACCGCATTGCGCATACGCTCACCGCTTGCTGTCGATGCCGCCAGGTAAGTGTGGCTGTTTCTCGTGTCTGCTGAGAGGGGAGCATGCGTAGCGCTTTGTTCTGTATGCTGCTCTCTGTCTAGAACCAAGTTGACCTGAACAAACAGAGGAAAACACGCTGCGATCCCACATTACCGCGCTGTCTGCCGTGCGAGCGATCGGGATCTACCTGCGAGTATTTCGATACGACCAAAGGGAAGAGGATTAGCCGCTACTATGTCGTCAAACTTCAGGAAAGGGTTCGAGCCCTCGAGGCTGAGCTTGGGCAGTACACAGACGACGACGACTTCCCCAAGAACCGCGAAGATTTTATTCGCCCGGGCGGCCTGGTTCGCTTAAACGAGACCGATGAGACTCCACGATACCTCGGCCCCTCCAGCGGTATTGCTATGACCCGCATACTAATGGAAGAAGCTAAGCGCTATACCGATTCGAAGCGCATAGCGGAGCTGATACCAGATGTGCGGGACCGACGACAAACTGCAGCATTTGGCAGCAGCATTTCAGGGCTGCGATCGCAGTCTCTCAACATGATGACCTCGTCCAGAAAGAAAAGCTATCCCATCATCAGTGGTGTTGCTGCGCCCAACCTTCCAAGTAGAACTATCGCGGATAAGCTAATAGAGGTCTTCCATCAACGAGGTAAGTCATCCTCTCGCTCTTCCTTTTTACACGTAGCAAAAGTATAGCTTAACTAACTCCATAGTAGCCCAAATATTCACACCAACCCTTCACGAGAAAGCGTTACAGACAACGCTAGAGGATGTGTACGCCGACAGCAAAGACCCGTACAAAAATTTTGTCTTGCGATTAGTTATGGCCACTAGCCTGCAGAAGCTAGATGCGACGTATGCGGGACTTGCGGATAGTTACTATCTGGCCGCTATGAAGTACTTTGAAGATGTTGTCCGGCCGAAAGATCTCAAGACTCTGCAGTGTCTCGTCCTAATTGGGCAGTACTCACTATTAACGCCTACTCGGACCGCGGTCTACTACATCGTCGGCCTAGCGACTAGAATCTGCCAGCAACTCGGATTTGCTGATGAAAAGACAATCTCGATAAATGCTGGCAACCCGTTGATCCTAGATATGCGGCGGCGATTAGCTTGGATTGTCAGCAGTATGGAGCTCGGCTTAGCCTACAGCATGGGCCGCCCAAACGGTTTTGCTAAAACTAGCGATATAAATGACGTCCGGTTCTTCGAAACCGTTAGCGACGCGAATATCAGTGAAGCCGGAATCATTCCTGGACCACCCGACGAGAAGAAGCTAGTAGCTATACACTTCTATAAGATGCGGCAGCACCAGGCGGAGATTCGCCGAGTTCTATATGAAAAGAAGTTTACCGAGCCCAAGGACGATTGTCATCCGTGGTTCGCAGAAATGGAGGCCAAGATGGACAGATGGTTGAAAGAATCCCCCGAGAACCCTCCATGGTGCAAGCCGTGGTACGTATTAGATCCTATCTAGCCTAAGAGGATCAATATTAATGACGTGCTTATAGGTTTTCGGGACGATATCACACCATGGTAGTAGCACTCCACCGGCCATCACCTCAAGTGCCTAAGCCGTCCGTCCATTCGGCCAAGAAGTGTTTCGACTCGGCTGCTTTCGTCATCAACATCTCCAGCAAGCAAATGATGGCAGCAGCTGTTGATATCACCTGGGTATTCATCTTGACTCTTTATATGTCGCTCAATACTCTTTTATGGACTGTCACGTATCCCGAAGTTCGAGCATTGCATACTCGGGACGAGGTCCAGGACTTGGTCAATATCTCCCTTGATATTATCGATCAATGCGTTGAAAGATGGCCAGGTACCGCAGCAGCATCTCAGTTATACTCGACTTTCACGAAAGCGTGTCTTCATAGTTATGACTCGAACGAAACATCCACACTATCTAGCTCAAGCTCACTCAATACGCCGCCATCGCAAACGGATACGAATTCTCCTTCGGCATCCGAGATCTCGAACGCAACGACCATATCACAGGTCGGTGCCTCGGCGTTTAATCCGCCGCAATTTGGCTACGTCTTTGGATCGGGTCCGGAAGAGATGAGCGGTTACAAGGTTGAGGATTGGCCCCCACAGCCTACGTTTAGATCCAATTCCATCTTCCTCAACCCGGCCTCTAGCGATCATACCGGACGTCGCTTCAGCTACTTCCCTCCTGATTTTACCCAGGCTGGGGATATAGCACTCGCGGAGGAAAGCAGCCCTCCGGATACCGACGCAACAGTGTCGCCGCCATTCATGTCCCCCTCGCATCTCCCAACGCCGCCAGACTCCATGCCCAATACCTCCACTACTCCAACTATGGGAACTCCACTCCTCGCTACGCCGATGCTCTCGACCACACGTCTAGCCCACACTCCCTCTGATGTAGCAACCCCTAACACAATGTCTCAACAGCAGCCGCGCTCAGCCCCTGCCGCTTTTACTATTCCTCCTATCCCTCAGCATCAATCTCAGGGGCAGCGTCCTTTACCTCAACCTACCACAGTCACGGACTGGTTCAACCCGCCGCCGCCATTCATCTCACCTTACTCGTTCGGCGGCGGGATGGGTGGTAGTTTCTGGGCCGATTCGTCCGGTGCAAACGGACTCGGCGAAATCGGCATGGGCAACATGCCTCTCTCCGGCGGGCTCCCGCCGGACCGGCAAGGAAGTCTGAGTCAGGAGCAGCAGGTCGAGCTCATGCACGTCTTGGAGAACGAAGGGATGACGGACATCGACACCTACTTGAACATGGGGATGACGTATCCGGATCATATCATGGACCAGGGCGTGCAATGGGGTGGTGGACGCATGTGAGCTATATTTATAGAAGTTATATAATCGGGAAGGCCGGCTTTGCATTATCAGACACGCTATATAGGCGGGAGGAAATGGCGTGGGAGCTTTTCGTGGCATCGTGACGGATATATATGGGGGAACACTTGTCGGTAGATACCACTTTCTCTTTGGGCGTTTAGATATAGCTGGTGCCGGATGACTGAATGGTTGAACGAATTACTACTCTTTTATGAAGTTGAATGTCGTTTGTGTCGGGCATTGGACGCTGAGTACACACGTGGGCTGGTGAGTAACAGAGCACGTCAAGATGGGGTTGGCTGCAGTATGTCACTCATGCTGAAATTGACTAGGACTACTGTTTTCAGTAGGAACCCGTCGATCGGACGTAAAACTGTTGCCTCTATGGTAGTGTGACGACATGGTCCTACCAGAAAGCAGATCTCAGTCAAAGGAATGCCCTCATCGGCGAGCCAGATCTTCTAGAGCATCCTGTTTATCGCAGAATATGTTGATGGCCTGAATAATCTTAACTTCAGCTTTGCCATCTTGGCTTCGAGTGAAAGCCAACCGCCAGGCGCTCTCGTCCTCTACTATGCTGCTGTAATCACTCGGCTCTTCCTCTTTGCCACCTTTAAATACGCTCCCGGTCCCCTCTTCCCAAGGGTTAGCTGGCGTGTCCGCTAGCTCGGTCAAGAGATGCGGTGCGATGGTGATATGATGAGCACCAGCTAAATTCATCACCTCCTGGACGGACGTCAAGCTGGCTGGCAAGACCTTCGTCTTGCTCCCGATCTTTCCATAGTATCGCTGCGCAGCACCACAGAAGTCGAATGCCTTGTGGTTGTCGACGTACCTAGACGCACGCACGGATTAGCATGCGCTCTCTCTAGGATCGAACACTCGAATGCACGGGAGTTTGATATACCCTTGGTCGAAATGCACCCGCAGCTCGTTGATGTATGGGGCAATATACGTGCATGCTACGTGAGCAGCCAAAGCGGCCTGCTCCATACAGAACATGGTCGTTGCCAGCGTGGCGATGCCCAGGGCTTCCAACTCGCGACACGCCTGCATGCCTTCCCAGGTGGATGGCACCTTGATGCAGACTCTGCGAGTATCATACGCCGGGTCCAAATCCTTGAATATCGCCACGATGCCTAGAGGTGAACGTCATTAGCGATTGACTACATTGGTAGCTATATCGAGTATGCTCTTACGTTTGCCATTCTCAACTGTTTTGTTTTTGTTATAGGCGTACTTCGGGTTCGTCTGAATATGAGAGAACCCCTTGAGGTACGGCACGATTTTGAGGGCCAGCTTGACCATCATAACATCCACTGCCAGCTCGGCTGCAGCTACATCTGGATACGCCGATTTCTTGGACGAAGCAAAGTCAACAGCATCTCGAATCAACTGAGCATGTATCAGGGTTTCGTCGGCATTGGCGCGGATCAACTCGTGATAGGCAATAGCCTCTCGAATCTTTAGCTCTTTGCAGCGTGTAGTGTTGATCAAACAAAGCTTACCTGATTCGACGTGCAGTCGACGAACGGACCAAGCTGCTTCGGAACTGCGCTAGTCAGCCTCTACATCCCCGTGGGAAGCAGTCCTTGACAGAAACGCGCTTGCTCACCTTCGTCGCTGAGCGTGTCGCAGTCCACCGCACTATACGATCGCAGCACTTCTAGTAGACTCTGCTGTCCGGTAGATCCCATTTCGTTTGCTCTTCTGGAAGCTATGAGCAGAAACCTCTCAGTAGTTTGCCACGGTCGTCCTTCTGGCAAACTGATCAATATTATACCAAGTCTACCCTCTCTGCACGACGACGTAGGCTGCTGCTGAAGAGGTGCGATGCTTCCCCGCTGCCTGCCCCAATGTTATATTTGTTTCCATGCTACCCCCCAACCTCGGCTTGTGAACATAGGAGTCCAAATTAGATTGGCTATAAGGTAGGTTCCATGCATGCATGGCACAAGTATAGCAAGCGATTTCGGATCAAGTGGGGGAAACTACTGGGGATAATACCACTCACGATGTCGGTCGAGTACGTAAATCGTCGTTGAGAAATACGTCTACGTCTACGTCTCCCCTCGTATGGAGACTCGTTGTCTTGGATACATAACGTCTTTGACCTGTTAGATTGGACTGTAGCTTAGTAGAGGCCTGACTCCTTTCCATATCAACCTTTCCTAACAATCATCTACTTCGCAAGTACACACTCCTTTTTCCTTTTTCCTTTACCTTTTCCTGTTGCTCTCTTAATAATTTATTAGATGCTTATATTGAGAAGTTTCCCTTTTCCCCACCAAAACTCACCATTTTCGCAACTCTCCCAATATTAGAAATAAAGTCGAAAAATTATAATTCAGCTTCAATAATATAATGATTTGACTTATTTTAATTATACAACTCCCAGAACTTGATTAGAGCTAGAAATGGTTGTTTTATAGCTGTATAAAGTTAAAAGTATATGCCTACCACCTAAAAGTCCTGCCATCTCTTAGGAGCCACACAACTAATTACTTCATTTAAACACAGCAAGTAAACAACGAATTGAATTTTATTACATATTACCATATTACTAATTCTAATTAAATCGCTATAGTAATAAGAAGTCCTTTTATTTTTTTAATTTTTATTGCAGTTTCTAGACGTCTTTGAAATCATGAAGTTTTGGTGGGGATTGGTAGGACTTCTCAATATAAGTGCGTTGTGATTGTACAAGATATCGCAAGATCACCTACCTACCTTAGGTAAGTAGATAGTGACTGGCATAGGTTGAGTTGCAGGACTGGATGAAGGGGAGCTGCTACCAACACAGCGGTGCTATTCTGACCGTATAGCCAGTATCTTCAACCTCTTCCATCCATCATATGCCTCAATATTATGTACAACACTACCTATGACATCTATTGACTATGTATCTACTAGGTAGTTAACTTATAAGAACTGTGCACAATTAAGATTATCAACGCATAAGCTTTATCGACAACGATATAAGTCAGTCTAAGCTACCGGTAGCAATAGGCGCTCGCGGGAGACCAAACCTTTCTTCCATTCTGTCAAGGTAGCCTAGATGAGATGACCGGAAACGGAAACGATCATATACTCTTACTAGCTAGTCTTAGACCTGAAAGACTTCCACATCTATGGCAGCCGAATATGGCTAAAGCTGGCTCTTTGTCTTTTTGTCTTCGCATCCAAGTGGAAGTCGAGCGCAGAAACAGAACGAGATGCGTTCAGCTACGTTGCATATCACTTCCTTGCCGCATCGAAGAAATGGAATGTCATTCAGGTCCCTTAAGCAACTGGGTTGGGTTATATCTTACATCTCATAGACACAATGCCATCCTCTTTGTCCTTAATCGACAACAATTCAACCATTTCCTTCTCCGATCCTGTCTTGTTTTCTTTTTGCTTTTCTCCTTTCTGTCGCATCGCGAGGTAAGACTCAGTTGAAATATTGTGTCTTTTGCCCAATGCTGTCATAATACACCAGTCGAAAAAGTGCTCGCACGCCTAACAACTCTTCCCCTTTTCCGTTCCTCGCGGAGCATGATAGCACCCCTCGTCTCATTGATGAGGAGTCGCTCAGCTAGCCTTTTATCACAAAAGAAAAATCAAGAGAAATCTACCACAGGAAGACTGATGGAGACCCCGAAGGATTACTTCCAAAAGATACCTGCTTCCCAGTTCGGTTTCATAGAGAAGAAGCCCTTTGCGCTTCGAGTAAATCCTCTCATTGATCAAAACCACCGCGACTTCCTGTATATGGAACAATACTTCCAGAAGTTACTTCGCGAGACCAGATTTACCATCGAGGAGATTCTCCAAAACAATTTCGAGCCTTACGAGATCCGACTATTTGAGCCGGTAGCCGGCCAGCCCGAGTTGACCAGATTGCAACACGATAATAGTGTTCGTTTCCTTAGGCTCCTGGATACGCGCTTCAAGGGCCGCCAATCTACGCTGCAGCTCAAGATGGCATTTCTCTACTTTGGGCTGCCGGTCGCGCCGATGAAGCCTGGCGCGTACCAGGTGCCCATGCCCCTGGATCTGGATTTCGGCGAGGACAACCTCATGTTCCGTGCCGACCCGCTCCAGTTCCTAGATGAGTACACCGAGAGGTCGTACGGCGACTCTAATAAACGTGGTAAGTGGTTCCGCAATATTGTTTGGCGAACTCGTCTGATGGGCCCTATCCAGTGACCAGCACCCACTTCTTCAACAGCCCACCGACGCAACACTTCTCCTCCCTCACACTCCGCGGCGGCAGCTCAGCTGAGGCGAAGAATGAGGATCATGAAGACGATGATGACTCCGACAAGGGACTCTTTCCGTTGCATATTTGCGGGTTCCAAGGAGTGCTTACGACCGTCTGTACCTACTTTGATTTTCAGCATGCCGTGGATCGGGTCCTAGGGTCTAGATTGGGATACGATTATAAAATACGTCTCCAAGCCTGGGGGGCCGATGATAGCGGATGGTACCGAATGCAGGAAGAAGCGGTCGGCAGGCTCTTTCACGACATTACACCAGACGATGATGATCCGTTGCTTTCCGTCTTGATGAGGCGGATCGATAGTCTACAAGCTTCCGATAATTACGCCTTCTTCGTCTCTTATGACTTGGAAGACCGCCCTAATTTCTTTCAGCCGGACCAATCTCGCGACCGCGAGGTAATTAACCTCTTCGACGAGGTTACCGATGAAGGGATTTACATGAGGGTTCCTCCGAACCTCCAACCAACACACAAATCGAACCAATTAGTCCCCCAATACCAGCGAGCAATACAGGGCCTTTATCTGGACATGCCCCATCAGTATCTCCAGTACCCAACAGGTATCACATACGGGATACTCGATCCCCCCCCTGATATCTGGAACCAGGTCATTGCGGCACACATGGAAGGGGGGCCTATACCTCAAGTCGTTTATGCCACGATCCCCATACCCCCCGATTACGTGCCTGTGTTGGTTCCGGGATATCATCAGTATAGCACCGACTTTTCGAAGGGATCGACCTTCACCAGGGACGATCTCGCAGTCCGCATGTCAAACGACGACTTCACTTCGATAGCAAAATTGACCAACGCCGTGTACCAGGCTCACCCGCGACTCAGGGGCCCCGAATCCATACCCATCGAAGTGTGGATTCCCGGCCAGGAATTTATGAACACAAATATAGCCGGGCAGCGCATCAACCTCCATGGCAACGCTATCTCTGCTCTCGCTGATTGGCGGCTCTTGGTGCACAACTTCCGACGCCTGAGACTGCACGCCAACAACGACAAGCTAAGCGTCGTGGTCCGACCCGTGTACCGGTTTTACCAGATTCAAGCAAGGGACGATCATCAATATCAGTTCTCTCTCGACATAAACCGGATCACTTTAGACCAATTCAAGAACCAGATCAAGAAGAACATCTTCCCCGAGTATCAGGACGTCCAGGTACTATACCTGACCCAGTCGACCTGGGGAGAGAACAGGACCGAATTCGTCATCACAGCCGACACGGACGAGGAGGGATGGAAATTTATCACGAGGCGTATCACCGAACAGCACATTTCGGTCTCCGTGGAGAGTTGGAACAACCGACGTAAGTGTCGAGCGAGCGTCGTCTAGAATTTTTGCTAACTCGAGATGAAGCCGTAAATGAGAATACGGAATGGGGTCCCCGGTATTACTCGGGAGATATAGACCAGCACACATCCGTGTTCGAAGACCCCTCCCAGCCAAAGCCGCAGCCGTACAGTAGCAGCATGAATATGCTCTTCGGAGACTCCGGCAACGACCTAGGCGGCGCCGTGCGGGCGGCGAGGCTCCGAGAGAGATTCTTCTCGTCCGACCCGAGCATCTTCGCGAACCCGACGAAGCCCGCGATCCCGCTGCAAGCACCGCCGATCGAGACCATTATCAGCACGGGGCCCAACGTGCCGGCGTTCACGACCGCGATGCGGACTCCCACCGAGGTCGCCAGGCTCGAGAGGGAAGTCCACACGCTGAGGGGAAACCTGCTCGGTAGGATTAAAGAATGTCCCTACCTGGATTGCAAACGGTACTTCACGTATGCGGACGGCGAAGGGCTCGCCCGACACTTGCGGGAAGACCACTTGACTATGCAGTGTTTCCTTTGCCCCTTCGAGAAGAACCAGATCACGCAGTACGACAGCTTTACCATCAGAAAGCACTTCCTCGACGAGCACTACGACCAACTCAAGCAGTTTTTCGGTGCTACCGCGGGCGAAGACGTGTCGGTCAGATATTGTAGCCGGTGCGGGCGCGACCAGGCCAGGTTGAACAACCCCATCGATAGCAATCATCACGATCAGCTATGCAATGAGACAGCAGAGAAAACCAGCACCAAGTGGTGTACATTCTGTGGGGAGCAACGGGACCCGAGCGGTGGACCCTGCGCCTGCGGTAAGAAGCCGAAGGACCAGCACGATGTCGGCCAGTTCTGTGAAAAGTGCGGCATGGAATACGACGAATCCATGGACAAGGCATATCGCGAACGTCACAGCCGCCTGTGTAGGAAACCCAGCGGCGTGACAGACGACTTCTGTCCCAAGTGCGGCCAAGATCTCACGGGCCAAACCGCACCCACCAAGGAGAGGCATATACTCTCATGTGGCATGGGTCCCGATCCCGGTCCCGGCTCCGGCCCTAGCGAGCCCTCAGGCATCGCCACTGGTTTTTCCGCTAGAGCCGTTAGAGGTGGGCGTGGCAGCAAGGGACGTCTAGACATTGAGGAAATCCTTGATATCCTCGGGTCGAGCGTCAAGGACGTGGGGAGCAGACGAACGAAGAGG
Source organism: Hypoxylon cercidicola (assembly GCA_022578845.1). Taxonomy (NCBI): domain Eukaryota; kingdom Fungi; phylum Ascomycota; class Sordariomycetes; order Xylariales; family Hypoxylaceae; genus Hypoxylon; species Hypoxylon cercidicola. Next base: position 174,986 of record MU399528.1, read on the forward strand.
AAGAACCAGAAACCCCAAAAAGCAGGACCGAGCCTCAAGCGTTCGAAGAAAGCGACGGTTGTCGACCCGCTCCCCCCTCGCGCAAGAGACTCTTCCGAGTGGAATTCTCCCGAGTGGGATAACATCCTCGGCAAGGCCCGCGAAATATTCGATTTCTTCCCGGAGCCGCAATGGAGATGCTCTCGGTGCTTCCGATGTGCAGGATCCGACATGGACCAAATTGAAGTGAGTATACCGGAAACGGTAGATATCTTTGCTACGGGCAAGCTTGGCTAACATCACCCTTAATAGATGCATATGGACGAATACGGGAGCTGTCGGATCCGCCGAGGCCTAGGGACCACGCAGGGAGTCACGATGCCCAACCGTAGCGGATGGATCGCCTGCCCGCAAGAGAGCTTCGACTTCCACAAGGCGTACTTTGAGTTCGTCAAGAAGTATCCCGAGTACCGGTACACCATGTTCCCAACACGCCCGCAGAGCGTCGCGAAGGTCTGGGAAGAGCCGTACGACCTAAAGACCGCGGTCGGGTCTGTCAAAGATGACCCCAACTTCATGGGCGTGGGTGCCAACCCCAAAACGCTCCAGAGTCATCATCTACCCTGGCCGCCATCCAAGGATACGACGGCGCCGGCTGCTGCATACGACGAATTCGACTACGGAATGCCCGAATTCGAAGTACCGGAGGACCCCATATGGAACGTATTAGAGCGGTCAGAGGAGGATTCGGAGGAGTCGGAGGTGGAGGGAAAAGAAAGCATTTCGACCAAGCCGGAGGAGCTCGGCTCGTCCGAAGATAGCTCCCCCGTCAACTCCATCATCACCACGTCCGAGGAGTGGGATCCGGATGTTCCGTTCGAGACGAAAGAGGGCCGGCGCAAGCGCAAGCGGCACGAGCGCTTCGACCCGAGCTTCTCCGGGCATACCGTCACCGATACCGACGTGGACGAGGAGTACTCGGAAGCCAGCGCCGTGTCGGACCCCATCACGAACCTGGACCTCGACGCACCCCCGACGCCCAAGGTGAAGAAGGCTAAGAAAGCCAAGAAGTCTGCCAACAAACCCAGAGACCTAGCCACGCCGTTCAAGCCCTTCAGCGCTGCGTCCACGCCCAAATTTTGGCGCACGCCCACTGCGACCCCCTCGACGGCGAGGCCCAGCTCTTCCGGCATCCCTACCGGCGGCAGCGCCTCCGCCTTCTTCGGCACCTCTTTGCCCGGACCCTACAGGTTAGGCAGAGCGGGCAGCCTCCCGCCGGGATCCGTCCGGTCCCACTTCGCCACGCCGAGCCAGCGCACCGACAGGCCTTCCACCAGCCAGAGCATCACGACGTCGACCAGCTGGTGGCCTCGCCCGGGATCGTCGGCGAGCGTGCCGTTCAAGACCGACCGAACGGGCGGTAGGTAACTTTTCCGAGCAGATCCTCGGCGGAAGTCCCACTTGTCAATATAGACGATAGACGTCGAGTAGAGGCAGTGTAATTCTGTGGCAGATGGGGATTCGCGTAGTTCGACCTCGACGACTTGGATTTCCTTTGTTTTAGACGTTTGCCCCATGCCGGAACGGTACCCTCATCTCTACCGCATCCTGATTGTTTTTATGTTTAGCTCAGTTTTTAGCCAGTTTATGCGTGGCTTTAGATGTATTAATAGATGCTGTTCTACCGAATCATCTTGTTCTTTGTGCTGTCGATGTCGTCTCTGAGTTCTTAATTTTCTCGGTAATCACATGATAGGATCACAACTATTGTAGAGACCTGCTACTGAGGTCTAAAGGATGTAAAACTCGAGGATCGGCTACGAAATGTCAGTCGACTGGTTCAAACACGTCTACCTCCTGTGACACATGACGGTTTGCATTGGTAATATAATCGTGTGGCTTACTGCCATCGTAATTTCGAGGGGGGGGACTGTATTATTACAGAACTGCTTAGCACTTGACCACAGAGCAACTTGATGGATTCACGCAACGGAGAGAGCACATGCTACACGAGGGGGGATAGTGATAAATAAAAAGCACCTCGCATTTCATATCACCTTGCCTGATGCCTATCAATGCCGGCGCAATCCCTAACCTCAGCACAAACGCAAACGCAGACTGATCTAGCACCAGCCCCAGGGTGAGTTATCCGGCTCTCTAACTTGCCCAACTCCTGAACTGGTATCATCATAAAGACCTGAGAAGACTAGAAATAAAAAGGCTCACCCCCGTATTTTCGTCCATAATCACTCAAGTACCAAAATTAACGGCAAATAAATTCGCTGCATGTCTGCATAAGCTGCGCAGACATATGTAACAGATAGGCAGATGACCGCTATGAAGTCGGAAGGCAACGCCGTGCTAGGAGTCGCATGTTATTCACCAGGCCGTCCACCAAGTCCTCGTATCTATTCGGCTCTTTCCGCATCAGCATGCGGCCATGCTCGATCAGGTGACGGGCCTCTAGTTCCACCTCAAGCTCGTGTTCTTTGGGGATCGCGGGATGTGGCTGCGGAGGTTGGCCGCCTGACGTGGGCTGACCCTGCGTAACCTGAGTCAGATCGATCTGATAAAAGCCGTGCTTATAGCTGAGTCGATCCTTGATACGATCCGGAGGCCGTTCCTTGTTCGGGATCTGGTAACGCTCGATCTCTTCTACCGTCCCGTCCCAATCCAATTCGATATTGACGCTGATGCGACAGTCCAGCGGCAGGTGAGGGAAGTGTATGTTCATATCCGCAACTCGCGCCTTCACAATCTTTGCCAGCACTTTCCCCGTCTTCTGGTCGTATGTGACGCGCGCTTTGAGGGCCGAGCCTTGAATTAGACTCGAGACGGCAGCTGGTATCCGTTGACGCATCTGAGCCGGAAGCTCGTAGAAACGATCGATTTCCCTGCGATGTACGTAATGGACCTGCACGCGAGACATGGCTCTAGGGTTTTGAGGGAACGAACCCTTCACCTGCTCGTTCAGGTAACCATTCAGCTCCTGGTGTTGACTCTGTTGGTAACATTGGTTAGTACATTAACGCGATAGTGGGTGGAATTGGGTATGTACCTCGGTCATGGAGCTGCGAAACGCAACCCTGCCACCCTCCAGTACACACTCTCCAGCTTTTACGCCGGGAAGGAAGATGCGATCGTTGGTCATCTTGTCGATGATGGTGCCTAGCTTCGCCTCGATCTCGAACTGCGCACCCGCAACTTGTATCTCTCCAAAGTGTTTGAATTGCAAGACACTGTATCCTAGAAAGTCGGCCACCTCGCGCGAGACAATATTCATGGGCGTCTCATTGCTAATGCTAGGCTCCCACGGGAACGGCTGGCCATTGAACACGCCCTTGGGATTAGCAAGGTTGGGTTCCTCCGTCTTGACGACAGCCGCAGACCGCGTAGCCTCGGGCGAGGGATGCCGAGATGTGTGCTCCACCTTGACGCTGCCGCCAGTATCGGGTTGGTTGCTGCCGTTGACCAATCCGCCCTGACTACCATGTTGGCGAATGTAATGCTTCAAAGAGAAGTTGCGGGTTTTGGCAGGTGGCCGGGTTTTGGTGCTCTGCGCCCAGACCGGGAGATGGTCGTGCTTGATACGTTTGTGGCGCGACACCGCTGTCAAATTCGAGGTTTGGGCGGTCCCGCCGGAAGGCACGGGAACGGCGTGGTTGCCATTCATCTGAGGAGGAGGAGGGGGCTTTCGGTCGTTCTCTAGCTCGTCGGACGCGAGATCCCGCTGCTCTAGTTTTCGCTTCGTAGAGGTGGCGGCATTCTGAGGCTCCATGGTATTGTTATTAGCCGGGGCAGGCGGAAGGCGTTGAGGGTTGTAAGGAGTTGAGTCGCTGCTGGTAGAGGAAGGGCGATAGCCGCCGTTACTAGGTAAGCTAGGGACACGTGTTTTAGGTGAGACACTCATGCTTCTTTCACGGTCGCTCCGGGACTGCGATCCGCGATGGGATTCGGCAACAGCGTCGTAGGTGCGGCTGCTGCTAGTGGACATTCGTTGAATAGATGCGGGTGGGGGAGGTGGAGGTGATGATTGCAAAGGTTGTGGTTGAGAAGGGTACGAGCCGACCGTAGCGGTGGATATCCTTTTTTGGTAGGGACTCGGAGGTTGCTGGTAACTCGCGGCGGGCGATTGCCGTGGAGGCCCAGGCATCGGCTGTCCCAGCGGAGTTGGAGGTTGCGACGACTGCCGTTGATGGTGCTGGTGTTGCTGGTGTTGCTGTTGCTGGTGCTGCTGCAATTGGTGTTGTTGCAGCTCAAGAGGCGGGGGAGGATGGTGAGTCGCGACCGGGCTACCTTGAACGTAAGGGGCCCCGTACGAAGCTGGTTGGCTATGTGCGGACGTAGGCGTAGGTGTAGATTGAATAGAGTGAGATCTTTGATGTAAGTACGGGTGACTACCACCTGGAGTAAGAACAGGTGGAGTTTGCGGCAGCGGCGGTTGCTGCTGGCCGTGTGCGTACTGGACAGAGCTGTGCGGCGGTGGAGGATTGTAGCTATCGCGAGGATAACCTACACTCGGACCAACTCCTGGACCAGCGCCCGGACCAGCACTTTGTGGGCCGTAGTGGTGTCTTTGCACCGGACTAACGGGAGCCTGTTGTGTTGGAGGAAAAGGATATCCTCCACTAGCGTTGCTAATGGACGATGTGGGCGTGCGTCGGTAGCTGGGCGACGGTCCAGATATGGAAGCACTCCCTGGGGATCTTATGTCGTGGGAACTCGGAGGCTGAAGGGGAGGAACGGGGGGTCTGTTCGTAAACACGTTGGCCGGGGGGTTATACGAGGTTGGCGAGGGATACGGACCCGGACCAGCAGATACCGGTGTATGGTTTGGGTGGTTTGGGTGGTTTGGGTGGCTTGGAGGATATTCGTGGGCGTTCGGAATGGGTGAGGCATGGGCGGAATGGCTATAGTCTCTAAAGGACTGTGGAGGTATACCGTGGGATGGCGTCGACGGTGCGGCTGCGAGAGTCGGAGCGGTAGATGAAACGGACGGCGGTAATGAAGGTTGGGACGGTTGTTTCTTCGATGCGCCTCCATCAGGTCCGTTCAACATGGCACGTAAATCCATTTTCGCGATGACTGCTGTTTGCTCTTTCCAGCTTTGCCTTTTCCTACTATTGGTTTCGTCCCTTTTTTTTCCTCGTCACACGCACTAGCAGTCCGAAAGACCCAAATATCTTGTTTTCTTCCTCGCAATACTCAGGTCGCAGCGCACATAAACTTACACACACATATACACACGCGTGTGCGTGTGCGCGCCAGCTTGTTTTATTAACTCTCCCCCTTCTCTCTCTTCCCCTACCACTCTCTTACTAGCTGCGCTCGCACACTATCACGTACACCACACGCGCACGCACGCGCACGCACTCTCGGCTCGATTGTACTTAGACGGCGTGTTCCAACGTCATCGATACATCCAGATAACCGCTATTCAAGACCGGGTAACGGATGCGCGATTGGTGCTGATAGCAGTTCGTGTCTGGATAGGCAGTAGGCAACATTCAAGGTTTGAATGCAAACGAATGGGAGCGCGCGATGTGGGCTCGGCCGCTCGTTTGTCTTGGGTTTGTGCGTTTTCGGTCCAATATCGCGATATGGGAAGATGTGTATGTAATAACCAGTTGAACTTCCCATGCACTTTCGCCCGTATCAAGCTTCAGTCGGTGTTTCTCTCGGCCTCGAATAGGAATTGGCAATGTATCGAAAAAAAGAATGCGCGACAGCAAGTTGCAAATGATAAGTGGTGGCTAGTAGTACAAGCTTAGTTTTTGGCCGATGACATGAACAAAGGTCCAGGGATGAATGCGAAAGCGATGCGTGCGTGACATGATGGACTAATCAGTAAAAGAGGGAGCTTTGATATTTTTTTTATTTCCTCTTTCCCCCTTCTGCTCTCATTATCCCTGCCTTGTCTAGCCTTCTAGCCTTAGGTGTCTAAGTCCACAGTACCGCAACCCCGGCGCCGCGCGGCCTATATATGCAAGTACTAATACTTTGAAGCCCTTGACGTACTGACCATTTAGGTAAGGTGCATGTGTGTTGAAGTTGAATCATTTCGGTTTCGAGAGATGTATGTACTCGTATGTAAGTACAATGTAAGAGGTATGTAGTTATAAACACAACCACTTACCCAAGAGCTTAGAAAGAGGTTTATCTGTGTAAGAGATGTATGTAAGTAGTTATCTAACCTGCTGTTGCATTAATAAGAGACTATATAAATCAGTCTATACCTAAGACTGAGAGTTATAAACACATGTTATAGACGTACACAGTGCATAGAATAGATGCACTGTAATAAAAATACTGTACCCAAGGTAAACGTGCCGAGCAATAAGAAGCGAAAGAGATACAAGGTGTGGAGATATCATTTAAAAAGCTACCCCTCCTTCGTGCTTGAGCCGCGACCATTTATCCAATCAGCTTACGACCAAGGCACTAGGCTAGGCACTAGGCTAGGCACTAGGCAGGCTGGCAGGCAAGCAGGCAGACCCGTGCCTGACGTGGACGAGGTCCGTGGTCCGTGCGCCCCGTTTACGTCCGATGCTTCCAGCTTCCAGCTTTGCATCTGTTGAACTTGAATAGCTTCATTTCATCGATGCACTTCTAGGTATCATTGCCTTCACCCATCCAACGCAGACATCCGAGGTTGTCACTTCGTATCATCTCGTTTCTCCCACTTTTCCCTTCTTCGTCTTTTATTTTCTTTCCCTTACCGTACTCCCTGCGAACGCAGCCTCTGGATAACTACCTGGGTAAACATCGCATCGCCATCCAACAATCTTTCAGCAACTGCCAATAGCTACGCCGGTTCACACTCAAGATGCCTGGACTGGTCACCGCTACTGGTGTTCTGGCGTTTCTAGCCGATGAGGAGCCCGAGTTGAAGGTTTTCGCCCTGCAGACTCTCAACGATGACATCGACACGGTTTGGTTTGAAGTTGCCGGTGCTCTGGGCCAGATGTGAGTATTACCTATTCGTCCGCAGCCTGCACGATCGCGCACTAACAGCTACAATCTAGTGAGGCTCTCTACGAGGATGAATCCTTTCCGGAACGCAAGTTGGCCGCCTTGGTTCTTGCCAAGGTCTATTACCACCTCCAAGCCTACGACGAGAGCATGTTTTTTGCCCTCGCCGCTGGCGAACTATTCAAGCTAGACAACCCTGGCGAGTTCGAAGAGACCATCATCTCTAAATGCGTCGACCATTACATCGCCACCAAGAACGAGAACCATACCGTCGTTAGCAAGAAGGACAAGGATACCTCCTTGCCGTCTCTCGCAACCGCATTTTCGAGCGCCACCGCCGCCGGCAGCGCCTCTGCCCTGATCTCGCCCACGACGCCCTTCTCCCAGTCCACCCTGCCGTCCAAGTCCCTCCTGTCTCGTGCTTCTACCGACAACACCATCCTGGAACCTTCCTTCGAGCCGCAGAAGAAGCAGCACCGATCCTCCTCTATCGCCCTGACCAATAACGAGCTTGACACCCGGCGTGCCATCGACAGGGTCATAGAACGGCTGTTCGAGAGCTGTTTAAAGGAGAGGCGTTATCAACAGGTGGTGGGCATTGCCGTTGAGGCTAAGCGACTAGACGTTGTCAGCAAGGTTATACAACGCGCAGACGACGACTTCAAGCAGAACAAGGGCAAGTCCACGCAGGAAGACCCCGTGGGTCCTGCCGAGGAGTTGCTGGACTACTGTCTAAGCATATGTATGGACGTTGTACAGGAACGAGCTTTCCGGGACGACATCCTGCAGCTGATCCTCGACATCCTCACGAGCGGCCGAGCCAAGGACCCCGATTATTTCTCCATCGCCAAGTGTATCGTCTATCTAAACAAGGATGAGCAGGCGCGCGCCGTCGTCCAACACCTCGTCAAAGCGGAAACCGTGGAAGCTACCGCTATAGCTTACCAATTTGCTTTCGACCTCTACGACAACGGCACCCAAGAATTTCTTGGCAAGGTCATCTCGGGCCTGCCGAAGGGTGACTCTCCTGCCGAGAAGAAAGACGACGAGCCCGCCGGCGAATCCGAGCCTCTGCTAAGCGGTGAGACTGGCGAGGCCGACGACTCGGAAGAGGTCGACGAGAAGAAGGCTCCGGTCTACAGAAACATCCGGTCCATTCTCGACGGAACCAAGACCATCAAGCTCAACCTCGAGTTCCTTTACCGCAACAACCACACCGACCTCAGCATTCTCAACAAGGTCCGAGACAGCCTCGAGGGCCGTAACTCCATCTTCCACACCGCCGTCACCTTTTGCAATGCCTTCATGAACCAGGGCACCACCAACGACAAGTTCTTCCGTGACAACCTCGAATGGCTCGGCAAGGCCGTCAACTGGTCCAAGTTTACCGCCACGGCGGCCCTGGGCGTGATCCACCGTGGGAACCTCTCTCAGTCTAGAAAGCTCTTGGAGCCCTACCTCCCGAGGGGCGCCGGGGGCATTAGCGGTGGATCGCCGTACTCGCAGGGTGGCGCCCTATACGCCTATGGTCTCATCCATGCCAACCATGGCGCGGGTGCCCTCGACTACCTCAAGACGCAGTTTGTCGCTGCCGAAGAAGAGGTCATCCAGCATGGTGGCGCTCTGGGTCTTGGTCTTGCAGGCATGGCGAGCGGGAACGAGGAGATTTTCGAAAACCTCAAGGCTGTGCTTTATGCCGACTCGGCCCTCAACGGCGAGGCCGTCGGTCTTGCGATGGGCCTGATTATGTTAGGCACTGGCAACGTCAAGGCTCTAGAGGATATGGTAGCTTACGCTCACGAAACGTCCCACGAGAAGAGCGTGCGAGGCCTGGCCCTAGGCATGGCCCTGATCATGTACGGGCAGCAGGAAAGCGCGGATGTCATGATTGAAGGTCTCCTGAACGACCCGGACCCAACTTTGCGATATGGTGGTATAATGACCGTCGCCATGGCCTACTGCGGCACCGGTAGCAACAAGGCGATCCGAAAATTGCTGCATGTCGCCGTCAGCGACGTCAACGACGACGTGCGACGTATCGCGGTCATGAGCTTGGGTTTCATCCTGTTCCGCAAGCCAGGCAGCGTCCCTCGCATGGTCGAGCTCCTCTCTGAGTCGTACAACCCCCACGTCCGGTACGGTTCCGCTATGGCTCTCGGCATCTCGTGTGCCGGAACCGGACTAGACGAGGCTATCGACTTGCTAGAACCCATGATGAAGGATCCTACCGACTTCGTCCGACAGGGAGCGCTGATCGCGCTGGCCATGATCATGATACAACAGAACGAGGTGATGAACCCCAAGGTCGCGTCCATCCGCAAGACCTTGAAGAAAGTAGTGGGCGACCGTCACGAAGATGCTATGACCAAGTTCGGCGCGGCCCTCGCCCTAGGTATCATCGACGCCGGCGGACGTAACTGCACGATCGGGTTGCAGACCCAGACCGGCAACCTCAACATGGCCGGCATCGTCGGGATGGCCGTGTTCACCCAGTACTGGTACTGGTTCCCCTTTACCCATTTCTTGTCTTTGGCCTTTAGCCCGACTTCGATCATCGCCCTAGACCACGATCTGGACATCATCGACCTTAAATTTCACTGTGCCACCAAGCCAAGCCTCTTTGATTACCCTCCCGAGCAGGAGGTCAAGGCGGAAGAGGGACCAACGATGATCGCGACGGCCATCCTCTCCACCACGGCTCAAGCCAAACGCCGCGCCCAGAAAAAGGAGAAGGCACAGCGGGGAGAGAGCATGGATATCGATTCTACCACCACCCCTACCACTTCTAAGCCAGGTGCCGGCGGTGATAAGATGGACATCGATGCGAAGACCAAGTCGGGCGAGGAAGGCAAGGATAAGAAAGAGGGCGAGACCCCCGCCCCCGGCGAAAAGGAATCCTCGATGCCCCCGACTGACGTCAAGAAGAAGTCGGAGAAGGAAAAGCCCGGTTACGAGATCGAGAACATGAGCCGAGTCTTGCCCGGGCAGCTCAAGTACATCAGCCTCGCTAAAGGCCGATATTGGCCGGTGAAGCTGGTGAGGGCTGTTCCTCTGGTAAGATAATATTGCGTTACTTGTCTTGTCGTCACGATGCTAACCGTTTTTGCAGCCTACCGGCGGTCCTATCTTACTTCATGATATGCAACCCGAGAAGGAGAAGGCGCTCATCGAAGAGAAGCTTAAGAAGGTAGCAACTGAGAAGGCCCCCGTCGTCAATACCAGCAGCGTACAGAACCGCAACCCTAGAACGGTTGAGGACGCGCTGCTGACCCAGCTGAGGGAAGCCCAGCTCGCTACGCCGGGTCGGGGCGACGAGACGTCCGGTGCCGCCGCTGCCGCCGGCGTGCTCACTGCTATCGATGAGGATGGCGAAGGTGACGAAGAGGCTCAGCCGCCGCACGATTTCGATTACTATACTGAAGGAGAGGAGGACGAATAGGATCACCCTGGGTTCTTGCGCGACTAGTCTTCGCTACTGTCCTCGACCCAGGTTTCTAGCCCGTCTGCATCTTGTACTTTATCTGTGACATAGCAGTACCTTCGCGTACCATTAATAATTCAAGCAAGAGGTCTCTGCGCCTGCCCTGGGAGTGGCGTCGAGTTAACGAGCGGCTTTCCGTGTCTACGCGCCGTGACAATGCTAATGCTAGCCGATATCACTACTAGCATTACTCGTCCAGTAGAATCTGGTTTAGTACCAATCATCACAACATTAGGGTGGAAGATTATCTCTAAGCAATGGTCGTTTCCTTCATATTATCGATGTACTTATCCATGGCGTCGCCGAGGGGTTGGCATTTCTGTTCGTCTCATAAGACCGTAGGGCCAACCAGTACATAAGGAACCCTAGCTGCAGCTCGGAATAGATGAGCAATAGATCATTTAGTTTTAGACCACATACCAAAGCCATCTTCATCATCTCATAACAAGCACCTATATTGGAAACGATATAAGGATCCAAAGGCATCCCTTCATCTTGTGAAGGGATATCTGACTTGGATTGACGGATACTCCCTCCTTCGGCTGGAACTACTTTTCGTTATTCGATTACTACCTAGATATTGTGTCCAATCTTTTCTCGTTCTATAGTCTTGGTGCGCGTTCAACTCTGCGGTCATGGCATCTTCATATTCTGTGGCCAGCAGATCCAAAGTGTCTCAACTTCGTCAGCGATGTGGAATTCGGATTCTGTACGCCTCAGCAGTGTTCTCTTCCAATGCATCCGTTTATCTATCTCCTAATCACATAACTATGAGAGATGCTAGATAGCCAGTCAATAGCTTATCACCTTCTGGAGAAGCCAGAGTATACGAAATCACCTAGGATCAAGAACGACTATTTTCTCCTTAATCGAACCATGACCACTCTTTGTTTACGAAACAGATTGCAAACCGCTACCTTCGCATTCATCCGGCCCATCCCGAACTGAGGACAATAACACGGCTCTAGACAACACGTAGAATGGAGGATGACCGGATATAATGACGGCAAAGCAAATACGATGCCCATGGCCACTCAAGAGAATGAGAGCTTCTTGTTCCCAGCGGTTCGATAGCCGTAACAAATTGCCAGGTGACTAGAGACGTAGACATGACTAAGGAGTTGCATATATGGCTGCTGGAATAAGCCGGCTGCCGGCAAGATGAAGAAATTCCAGGTCCCGAATGCCGTCAGATCGATGGGGCGTCGGGAGTCGGGGGAGAAAGCGAGACGGAAGCTGAGGCGGAATGAAGATGGAACAGCGACAATCAGCCAATCATTTTACAACACAGCCCTGTACCTATCAGCCCTGGGACCTGTCTGCCTGTCCGCTAATGCGCCCCACTCCAACCTTGTAAGCGAACCATGCTCTACAGGGCTTGCAGGGGACGTTAGCGGTGAACAGATACCCCAAATTAAACTCGCAGTTGAACCAGGGACGGCTTTCTATCCGTTCCCGAAATCGCAACTTTGAACGGCCTTGCAGTTTATCTCTTTACCTCCCAGTCCTCAATTGCTCTCCATCGGGACACAGAGAGCATCTACCAAGGGTAGATGCCATAGCTCATTGGTAAGTCAGGAGATATAGGCAAGCAGGTAGGTTAAAAGAGAAGCGGAGCCTTTTTTTTTCCCTTTTTTTCTCTTCCTACTTCGTAGGACCGGACTCGGATCGGCAGGTCTTTTAACGGCTTCAGTGGCTAAAGCGTTGCTTGCCTTGATGCGCTTTTCTGTCCCCATGCATTCGTTGGTAACTGATACATGTACTTTTGCTTCGTCCTTTCCCGTGCGTGGTCAGCGTCACTTATATGACACGGGTTGACGGCAACCGGCAACCGAGATTGATACCCTTGAGCTTTCTCTTCTTCTTGACTCATTTCTTCCCCTTCCATTTATTCAAGGGCGAGCTCCGACTTTCAAGACATTTCCTTTGCGTCTGAATGCATAGTTGCTGCTAAGTTGTACAGTGTCGGTATCCTGAGACCGTCTCCCAAAACGAAGGACTTTAGCCATTGTTGGTATTCTCCTTCGTAGTACTATTGCGTATTCTCAATTCTTGTTTGTCGAGGCACGCCACCGAACCACCTACTACAATCCGCGAGTCGAGAACTCTTCGTACAGCTACAAGACACACCAACGCCGGTCTTCGAGGCAGAGTGCTATGGACGCACTGCTAAGACGTCTTAATCCCGTTGGATTTTAGGACCCGAATTTGGAAGACTTAAGCCACTACCATGTCGGTGCCCATCGCACGACGGCTCGGCCAGGAGTTGCTAAACGCGGTGAAACGGCCAAAACCAACTCATCAACTCGTCCAGAACTTCGGGATTCGGCAGTCGAACAACTCACGCGCCCTCTTCGTTAATTTTCAAACATTTTTCCGAGCCACATCCTCTAGAACAGCACCGAATGCGTCTCCTGATCCTCGTCGCCTACGCCATCTGCCCTTCCTCGTGGCAGGCGGGAGTCTAATCACCATACTACTTGCCGCCCTTCAACCTATTACCCACGAGTCCGTCGAAATACCCCGAGACGTCGACCATCCGTTGCCCGACTCGACATCCAACGACAGAGGCGACGACGGCTTGCGGCGCTACCGCCTCGCGGAGGTTCGAGAACACGGTCCGAAGTCTGATAGACCCTGGGTTATATACGAGGACAAGGTGTACGACATCACAGACTGGGTTCCTGCTCACCCTGGAGGGGAGGTTATCCTTCGTGCCGCCGGGGGTAGCATCGAGCCGTATTGGGACATATTTTCCATACATAAGTCAGCCTACGTCCGGGAGATACTTCAACAGTACGTGGTCGGAAAGATTCACCCTGACGATCTCGAAGACGGGCGGCCGCTGCAGAGTCGCATCGAAGACCCCTTTGTGACCGATCCTACTAGAGACTCGAGGTTAACGAAGCTCACGCAGAAACCATGTAATGCAGAGACACCTGGCGACGCATTGGCCGAATCATTCCTAACTCCCAATGACGTCTTCTACGTCCGTAACCACATGTGGGTTCCGGTCGTAGAAGAAGCCGAGGCGGATGACCATAGCATCACCATCGAGCTACCCGACGGCGATAGCAAAGTTTATAGCATCAAGGATCTGAAAGCTCGGTTTGAACAGCACGTTGTGACGGCCGTCCTTCAATGCTCTGGCAACCGGCGAAATGACATGACCCGCTACGCGAAGAAGACGAATGGTCTGCAGTGGACAGTCGGCGCTATCAGTTGTGCAAAGTGGGAAGGCGTGCGGCTGCGAGAAGTCCTTGCTGATGCCGGATTCGACTTCGAGCAGCCGGGGGACGACGCGCGACACATACAGTTTTCCGGGCTCGAAGCGTACGGTGCCAGCATACCGATCGCGACTATCCTCGACCCAATGGGAGACGTGCTCCTCGCCTTTAAGATGAACGATGCCCCCCTTCCTCGCGATCACGGCTTCCCGGTTAGAGTGATCGTTCCAGGTCATGTAGCGGCGAGATGTGTAAAATGGGTAAAAAAGATCGTGATTAGCGACGAGGAGAGCGATACGACTTGGCAGCGTCGGGATTACAAGTGCTTTGGACCCAACGAAGTCAAACAGGACTGGGACAAGTACAAGGCTATCCAAGTCATGCCCGTCACGAGCGCGATCACACGTACGAGACTAAAACCCGTCGGCGGGCAGTCGGGCGAACACGTTGAGCCGGCTGGCGGTCCGGTCGTGCAGCTCGAAGGATACGCCTATTCGGGCGGCGGACGAGAGATCCAGCGCGTCGACGTCAGCCTCGACGGCGGAGAGACATGGGATCAAGCGCAACTGCTAGACGATACGCAGTTGGAGAGAGGAAGTAAAGCCTGGTGCTGGAAGAGGTGGAAGTACGAGGCTAGACTGCCCAAAGTCATAAAGGGCTCTGATGGCGAGTCGAAGACTATTCTTCTCGTCAAAGCCACGGACGACGCGTACAACACCCAGCCCGAAACGCACAAGAGCATTTATAATCTGAGAGGTAACCTAGCTACTGCTTGGCACCGCGTGGACTTGGACTACAGCGCCGCTCCGAAAGGTATGGAAAATGGCAGAGATAAAGAATGAACTAGACTGGCCACATAATTAGGAAGAGGGGGGTTTAATGACGGTAAGGAATCCCATCCGTATGCTTATGTGGCATGTGTTGGCGTTTCGGCATCGTGGTCCAATGTGGTGTTCGAGTCGGAACGTGAAGTGCCAGCATCGGGTTACCCGCCATTTGTCGATGAATTCCAAAGGGCATGGCATATACCTAGTGTCAACATAGACCGATTTAATACTTAACGAATAATCACATTTACCGAGAAAAGTCTACGGCGGTGTCTCAAGTTAGTGTCCAAGCATGGTCTACAGCACCTAGCCGCGAACGAAGACCGTGGTTTGTGAGTTGTCTTGCTACTTCAGCATATACCTTAGTAAACATAATAATACCGATTGGTAATCATTCGCTCCATCGGTAACAGGCTTTTTTCGGAAGGGGTATATTACACATTATCATTTCTTCCGTACCGACTACCCATAAAACGCCAACAAATTTCAGGTGTTCAAGCTCCATTTTAGGCACGGGGGACGATGAAAATAGAATCGCATAGATGGTAACAAAGATAATAAGCTCAAGTGTATTATCGAACTAGAAGAAAAGTCGAGTGCCGTAGAGGCGCGATAGGACATGACCTGCTTACGCGCCAGGGTAGGCGTGCGTCTTGGAGGAGGGAGTGCTGACGTTGTGACCGCGGCTGCGTAGGGAGTCGATAGCGTCGATGACGGTAAGGAAGCAAAAGAGAGCCCTGCGTAATTATCAGTCAGCGAATCCTTTTAGGGGTCTGTTTTATCATTTTCCTAGCTCCTGTTCGCTTTCTCTCGCATCTCCTTGCCATCCATAAGTCACTAGTATAACTTACCAGAGGAAAAAGCCAAAGGCGACGGCGGTCTCGGACGAGCCGCAGTACGTGTCGCCGTTGCACTCGTAAGGCCCGCCGACAAAGACGGCGAGGGCGATGGCGCCCGCGAACCAGAAAACGGTCGTCACAGCATTGAGGACGAGGGCGGCCAACCGATGGAACATGCTCGTCATATATAGCGGTACGATGCCGACGTATATCAGAACCAGAAGCGACCATACCGAGTTAAAGATCATAAAGTTAACCCGCGAATAGGAGTAGTCGCCGTCGTCATCGTAGCCGTACCACCACCAATTGCGGTGGTTATACCGACTCGCCACTAGAAGGAGAATTTTATATCAGTATTTCTGCTCTCTTACTTTCCAACTCGTCGGGCTTGGTAATTATCAGGCTCACGTACTGTATGCTGTTAGGCCGAGTTCGATAATGGCGAAGACGGCGGCCACGATGTGGACGAGAGGGACAAAAGCGTACGCCATTTTCTATTGGCGTTTAACCAAGTATTTCGGGGGTATAACGATACGTCCCGGATGACGGCGACGGTGATTATGTCGATCACAAATGAGCTGAAAAGGGTGGTGTAGAGTGCTATGTGTGAGAAATGCAACTCGGATTTTACAAGAACAAAGCAAAATCACCAGTCGCAAAGTATCTCACGGCAAGATAGTAATATATAGAGCAGATATCTTACGGCTTACCTGCTACATGCTCGCCTCATTCGCACACGGGAGCAGACTAGTGGCATCCGTCATGAACGGGGACTCAGTGCGTGGCATAGCCGAAAGCTGGGTGGCTTGTCCAAGCTACGATGACGATTCGTCCAAAGGAGGGATGCGTAATGAAAACTTGGAACCAGCTGCAAGAAGGAAAAAAGACCAGTCATAAGATGCGTGAGGGGTGTGTGTGGTGCGAGGCATGGATCTCGAGATTCTTACTTCCTCGAGTAATGGATGTGACGTGTGCAGGAAGAGGGCGGGACTCGGCTCCAAGCTCCAAGCTCCAAGCTCCAAGCCCCAGCAAGCAGCTTAGATACGTAGCTGGCTTCAGGCTTCTAGATTCAGCGATTCGGTATTGCTTCCCGAAGCTTGGGGAATGACAAGACTATAAGATAATAGGTCCTTGCGATATTATCGTCATAAAGTCACACAGCGAAAATATCATGACGTAATTAAGCCAAGCTAAAGGTGAACTTCATGGGCCCGTCCAACGGGGGTAGCATCTTTACCAGATCCAGTACGATTCCAGCGGGTAGTGGTTCCAATTGGCTGGCCACCTTGGGGGTTACCTCAGGGGCTTTAGCACCGGCATTTAGGTGCCGTGACAGCCGTGACCTTCTGGAGACAAGTACCTCGTAGAGGCATACATAACCGTCTCTGGTGTATTGTACCACCATCCTCTTCCCAATATACGCTGCCGTCAACATCTTGCCCAACCGGCCCAACCCAAGACTGGCTTACATTTCTATGCTCATCGTGCTTTAGAAGCAGTTCACATCGTTTTACTCATGTTACGACCCACGCGAATGGATATATGTGAGTAAATTAGGCAGGTTAGGGTGACTGAGGATATAATTATTTCAGATTCAACAGTGGCTTGGGATTTCTAAAAACCAAGGTGCGATGCCTCCTCTACCCAGCGCAGTTAGAGTTGATTATTTTCAGCTGCTTACCGACCTCCTAGGTGACCTTACTCTAGAGGCTACAACAGCTAAGGGGCTTCATCATGGGAATCGGTATCATTTTCCTTTAGGGTTCTAACGTTTATCAATCGTCATATGAATCAGATGCAACAAAGAAGAGATATGAACCTCGCAGCAGAGAACTATACGTCTATATAAGGTATATACCGAGGCCCTTTGCCCTCCTGGCCCAGCTCATATCCGCATCAATACTGCCTACTCCTCGTCTGCCTCAAGGAGCCAGGGGCAAAAAAGCTGAACTTTGGATAGAAACTTTTAATCGGACTACATATCTCGAATATAAATATACGCAAGGTAGTAGGCGAGGTCCAAGGGTTGAGTCCTCGAGAAACGTGCTGTGAGTCTTACTTGGCGATAGAGACGTCGCCAACCGAGATGGAGTTTAGAACAGCGATTCTCCATGGCATGACTCGTCTTAGATGTTACGTACTAAAAGATACGGTATATAAGCTGACGTTATGTATATTAGGTGAGTTACTAGCTATTATAAGTGAAGGGAGAAGCCTGGCAGTAGTCCCTTGATCCTTCATTTCAACATAACGCGGTCCTACTATTACGAGTGTTCATCCAACAGGTGCACCAGAGTCATCGAGGGAAATTATGAATTGGAATTATGGAAGTTCAATACTACGATCGAAACGACGGTGCTCAACGTAGCCAACGTTCTTGGGCCATTCGTGAGTAATTACATACATTTTCAGATAATAGACATGTACAAAGATCCATATTGTTGTCAACGAGATGGTTCAACGTTGGGCCTGTCCATAAATCGAAGGGCCTGGATAGTTGAAGGCGTAGTGGTTCATAGGTAGGTAGGTATTTAGGAGAGGTATGGAAACTAACAGGGTTGTGGAATATGAATTAGAAGTGCTTCTCCAAAGATATCTTGGTAATGGTAGGCTATGGTTGGAGACTTGCACCAACCGTTTCCGTCCACGGTTATATTTCGCGAGCAGCCCCCAAATGGTCACGACTGACAAACCAATCTGACAGCAAAATTCGACGACAACTCTTACGATATATTGATATTCAAGACGGCGTTATACCATCACCTAAACTTCTCCGTCAAGGTCTTAGTTAGGTTTCGTAGTTTACTACCCAACGGCTATTACCGAACGATCGTATATCCCCTAGATTCTATCTTGTCCTTACTTGGATAACCTTACTACATCAATCTTTATGATTAATGGCGGTGTAGCTTCTGAAAGTTTCTTGATGTCATACTTCATGACAGTATGTACGAGTACGACAGCGGGTTGAAACTCTGCTTTTGGCTGCTGCTAAAGGACCAACTTCCTCTGGGAGGTAGGTACCTACGGGAAGTATGTAAAAGAGAGAAAAAAGAAAAAGAAGAAAAAGTATAGGAACTAGTTTACAGGGTGTCTCGTTGAGTTAGCCTCGATACCAAGGCCAAGAAGACACGTTAAAACGCAAAATACATTTGTAACTACCCGGGGCATCTGACACCTTCTAAGTTCTAGTCCCTCGGATGCAAGTGTGAGGTGCCTTTACACCGTCGCTTAGGGCGGCATGGTAGCTCTCCTGTGATGGAACGTTCTATTAGCTACCTACCTCCTAGGTACCTTGGTACCCGAGCACCGTATTGATCTTTGTAAATCATTTGAGCTAAGTATTAGCTACTCTTACGGATCCGAAGTACGGGATATCTCTAAGTATACTATTGTTGAAGATAATTTGTTGGTCTTGTCTCGTATAACGTGTCTAAGCACTATTCTCTAGTTCCTTTTCGATAATTCCATATGAATGTAGCTTACGTTACATTTAGGAATATGTTGCATTCGAGCCGAGGATAGTTAGACATATCTCTTTGCTAGCAAGTCTCCAGCTCTGGCTAACGCGCCTAGTATACAATGCCTGGCATTCCACTACTAGCATCCCAGAAACGTAGAATGCGTATCAATAGCACGACAGGAACAATCATTAGCGATTCTGTCCGTCAAGGGATTGCTAGAAGAAATATTTATCCTTGTAATGGGCCACCTCGGCATTGTCCAACCCGTGTGTGCATGCGTGCAGTATAAAACTCCCTTCTCTCCGTGTCAGCTGCGCACAGCTGGCGAAACGAGACCGGGCGCATCAAATTCTGCTGTGTCTCGCTGAGGGGACTTCGCAAACCTGGTTTTTTCTTAGCCACGTGTTTATTCCGTCTGGGAGATCACAAACTTGCATTGATGCGTTATTTGCTCATTTTGCCTCCCGCTCCTCGTTCGACGTCTAGCCGTCGAACTCACAATCGCAAAGCCGGCATCGTTGCGCGACCGGGAAGCCGTTACTATAATCAATGGAATCGTTCCCACTCTTCGGAAGGCTTCCCCCTGAAATTCAACTGCAAATATGGGACGAATACTTCAAGACTAGGCTGGTCCACAAAATCGGCATCACCAGAGCCGACGAAGAGCTGAATCACCCCCGAATCCTGCGCTCGTATACTCACGCCGCCGTCGACCCGGTGACCCGGCGCCAGGTCTCGGTGGGCCGCGTTCGCGGCGGCATGCTGGCCAATCGCGTAGCCTACGAGGTATTCAAGGCCAGATACCACGTCATGACCTTGGGATTCCAAAAGTCTCCGTTTGACTCTAGCATCCCGCAGTTTCCATTGAACATCTTTAGGGACCTCGTCTACCTGACCAACATCCATCCCATACTCCTCAGCAAGCTCTGCAGCCAAGACAGGCCGTACGATGGTAAGGTCAGGCACGTTGCATTTCTGTTTAACAACCAACAACGGATACTACCCTCCCGCCACCCGTACTGGCAGTTTCCGTGGTACAGCATCACGGACGGCGGCGCCATATTCGAGGAGATCCTCCTGGTGATGGCGGCAAGCAGCATCAAGATCCCGAGGGACCAGCTGCTTCTGGGTCAGCTTGACGAGTACGGCTTTGTGAAGTGGGAGAGCGTCATCTCGCTGCCGTTTCTGACCTCTTGGGAGATTACGCCCGTGGAACTGAACTTTAGAGACTCGGAGAAGTCTCTGAAAGAATCCGAGTTTCCGTATTCGGAGATGACGAAGTTGAGGTGGGCTATTGATATTGATGCCTAGGAACAGATTTTTTTTCTCATTCTCATTCTCATTCTCATCCACGACCTACTCGAGAATGAGGATCGCGGTTTTGGATACTGGGGTAGGACATCGAGGTGTCCGGGAAGAAGAACATGATTCTTGGCAGGAAGAGAATTCAGTGCTAACGAAGCTATACGATATCAAACAAGCGGCACAGACGGACCTGCCGGCTTATCATGTTACTAGAACCTTTCTAATGCCACATAGGATGGATATGTGTCTCGAGAGTATGGCTTTGAGACATACGGAATAGCTCCAATGTTACACGGTACATGTAGTAGCTATCACTCGAAGCCGGGATTGGTATTCGATTCTCTAGAGCGGTAGATTAGGTAGTGTGTGTGTGTTTTCAGCTTTGTTCTCCGAGCAAACAAATTTACGTCTTATGTCCCCAATTGGGAGTGTGCTATAATAAAATCGTATGACGGTCACCTCATTTCTGCAAAGTGCTACTTCTTTTCTCCAACCCCTTTGGATTTTCGCTTTAAAATTTTTATTCATTGCTGGAGTTTCCTCTGGGCCTTTTGGGGCTCCGACTACGGGCTGCTAGAAGATTAAACCTGATAGAGTATTCATCAAGCACCTGGTAGTACCCTAGGAGGAAAATTGTGGTTAAATCCGAAGCGTAAGCCCCCGTTGGAGATGGGAGCGCCAGTCGGGAATGGCGGCCAGCTTACGACATCAATTTCGAGCTACTAGATAAAAATGAGGCTACATTGATTGCTTATTTCTATTTTGAAACTGTAGATGAGCTCGTTCTATTTGGCTTCTTACGATACCGAGTCAACAGCGTTGTTCTTCTGCTGATAATGTGAAATAGGAATGTGAATAAATTCAGCAGAGCTCTCTTTAATTTACCTGCCTCTCCCCGGACAAGTTCAAGTTCTCTATAGAACCTCATATAGTCGTCTTCACCAAAATCAATAGATGCCAATCAACGGTATCCGCTGCGCCGAAAGGGATTTGTTGAAGTGAACCTCCTCTAGGGCCAGTCCGAAGGCAGATATTTATACTTGTTGCCAGAACTTTAACAAGCTAGATACAGCTCAGTTTCCGCTCCACGAGCCACGAAACTGTGGGCTAATAATGTGGTTTTCCGGGGTTCTATCCTTAGTCGGTCAAGAACCTGTTGATCGATAGGGGTTGGCAAACGACCATAAAGCTTCAGCTATTGACACCATTATGCGATACTGAAAGAGTGGTCAGAAATATCCGCACTTATCGCAGACAGTCAAGTGTAAAATCAGATGAGTAATTGTAAAATTATCTTCTAGATGTCTAAATTGTAACATATGATACGAATATTGCTAACAACCTTTCTACCCATCCTTACTACCTCTATTCGTCGACCTCGTCCAAGCTACACATCTACCTTTGGAGAGCCTTCCACTTTGCCATCTTCTCCAGCCCGAATATAGCAATTAGAATATCATGGGCAAACTCGTCGACTTCCGAAGGGGCGGCCTCCTCGAATAGAAGATCGGCACATAAGCTCGGTACAAATAGAGGACCCGACCCAGCTGTGACTAGCCTACTCCAGCTGTACTGATCAGGAGCGTCCCAAAGTCCGGTGCGCGTCGTCCAGTTGATATTGCAGTCGCACCGCGTCCATCCCGTCCTGAAGAGCTCGTAGATGGACTGCGTAATCGTTACCAATAACCACGCTCGGCGGATGCTCTCCGATACGATCCACCGCCGCCAAGCCGCATTCTCGGTCGTGAATATAGTTGCTGCTACATCACCACCGCTGCTAAAGTCGCTCTCGAGGACCAGCGTGTGGATGTTCGCATCGAGTTGCGCGTTCTCCCACATCTCCGCCACCCAAGTCGTAAGTGTCGACATGTGACTCTCCGCGACGGCCCGCAGCGCGATGTCGCCGTCGAAGAGGCCAATCATCTGGTACACGAAGAGCGCGTGCACGCGGGCAAGGTGCTCCAAGGGGTCTAGCAGCATGGCGTTTCCCGTTGCTGGAGTTGCACCCCCGCCTTCTTCGACGAGGCCCACGGCCCAGTCTCGGATGATTCGCAGACACAGGTCCGAATTTTCGGGACTGTGTGCGAGGTAAGTCGTCAGAGCGGTGTAGGCATCTTGGACGCAGCGAGGCATCTTCTGGCTGTACAGGCGGTGATGGATGAAAGGCGACCTGCCCGTGCTAGCCCACCGGCGCAGCCAGGCTTGGGTCGTCGTGACGTGCTGCTTCAGGGCCGCGTTATCGAAGGTCTGCTTGGAAAAGGCGGGTGTGTTGCCATGCATGATCATCCAAGAGGCGGGGCTATAAAACCAGTCCGGACCCAGTGGCAAGCTCTTGGTGTTCCGCACCACTCCCCTGAAGCACGGGTGGTATACCTCCCCGGCATCTAGCTGCGCTTCGAGGACGTCTTCGGAATAGAACGGCTCCGAAGCAACCATGTGGATTGGGAGGGCGACCGTGACCTCTGTGACCTCGTATGCTGGGTCCTGTCCTGTCGTGGCGGAACCGTCTGCCGCGTCGGCATACTCTCTAGCGGTCTGGTTGATAGGCGGATACTTGCATGGGATACGCTTCCGCTCGCAGCGGTCACAGCGAGGCAGCCGCTTGGAACAGGGCCTCTTTGATTTCGTACAGGTAGCACAAGCTTTCCGTCGCACACTCTTCGTCAACATTGTCTAGCTCCTCTCTTCTGTTCTCTTTTACCACCGGGAGTGGAGAATTTTGGGTGGGTTTCTTCCCGCGGTCAACACAATGCAGCATGGACGAAATACCTGTTTCTGTAAGCAAACAACAGGTTTCCGAAAAGCCGAACAAATCTCACACGATTACAGTACAAGATACATATTAGTCACCCTTCGAAATCGCGGTCTTGCTGATGTTAGAAAATTGTGGGGTTTCGGGAGCGACTATCCGCGACGGCATTTTTGCCGAACCCGTTTGCGGGACTATGCTTGGACCCGATAACCGTATGGCAGTCGATTTTTACTTGGTAGATACTGTACTAGGCACCTTACATACCGTACTTATCTGTATATAAAATATGGCTCCCAAGACCCTAGGAACGACCTGAGACGTCTACGCAAGATACAGCTTATACGCTTCATCACGCCAGTGAGTACCATCTCGAGGTGCGTATCTCTTCGTACTAGTGATATACAAGTCTTCGTAGATATCATTAGTGTACGCTATCTGAATATCTGGCCTACATGAACGATATACTGACGGCAATCTAGGTCACGTAGTTTCTAATCTCATCCGGACTATTACCTGGCTGGACTTCATTAACCCGCATTAGGTAAAGCTCATACTTCATGACTACCTTCTTGGGCAATCTTCTTCTCCTTCTCTTCGAATACGTCGGGGTTGCTAGTGTTGCCTCCCAGGCCTTGAAGCATGGCGGTAAGCCCGATTTCTCGGTTGATCTCCTCCATCCTTTCGAAGTCAGCCTGGGCGGTGCCTTCGGAGCCGAATATCACGTCCTTTGTTTTTTGTTAGCTTTTGGTGCTCACGAACGACTGGACCGGTCCTCTGGTAGAGCATATTTATTAGTACTTACCATCTCTTCTAAGGTGAGTCGCTTCGTCTCGGGAACGAAGAACCAGATGAAGCCGGCGCCCATGAAAGTTAGGAGGCCGAAGAGGACATAGGTGCCATATCCGATTTCGCTGAGCATGATAGGGGTGACCTGGCCGACAACTAGCGAGGGAGTTAGCACGGATCGGAGGGTAAAGAGCTTCGCGAACCGTGGAGGGACTTACTAAAATTGTTCATCCAATTGCTCGAAGCTCCAAGCGAAGTTCCGTACGCGCGAGAGCTGAGCGGCCAGATCTCGGCCACGATGATCCACGAGCAGGGACCCCACGAGTAGCCGAAGTGGATGACGAAGAGCCAGACCACTACGAGAGGAGTTAGTAGTTGCTACGTTAGATAAGATATCTCGAGAGTAATGACTCCTGAATCATTTCTAATGGGAACATTTATTTCCCAAAGCGGGTTTAAAATGGGGGAAAACTCCTGGTGTTACGTACTGACAACAGCAGCCCATCCGGCGGCGGGCTGCGAACTCCACTGGTCCGCGTTCTTAGCGACGATGACCGCGATAATGATGTGGCAGGTAGCCATGCCAATGGCTCCCACCGTTAAGACGGGCTTCCTGCCGATACGGTCGATATACAGTACAGCGGGGACCGTGAAAACGAACATGACGATACCGACGACGCCCGTCGCTAGTAAGCTCGTGGTGGTGCTGCTCATGCCGAGCTGCTTGAAGATGCTAGGCGCGTAGTACAGGACCGCATTGATGCCCGTCCACTGCTGAAAAAACATGGTGACGCAGGCGACCATCACACGCTTGAGCATAGCCTTGGTCTGGAACAGAGATTTGATAGCTACAAACTGGAGTTTGAATATGTTCCACGCCGTCTGTTCGCGTAGCTTGGGGAAGTGCTCGGCTACCGTGCGCTTCTCGAACTGCGACTGGGCCTTGATCTCGAGGAACTCGAGCTCGACGAGCTCGTGGTCGGCCGGGAGGCCCCGAAGGCTGGCCAGGATCTTGCGGGCCTCGCTCTCGCGGCCGTGGTGCACCAGCCACCGCGGAGAGAAGGGCATGAAGATCATGCCGACGAAGAGGATGATGGCGGGGAAGAGCTGGAGACAGATGGGCACAAGCCACGCCGCATCTTGTTGAGCACCGAGGGCCGTACCCCCGATGTAGTTGGTGCCGTAGTCGATCCAGAAGCTGACCAGGATGCCGAAGGTGATGGCGAGCTGCTGGAGCGCGACGAGCGCACCTCGGACCTCGGGAGGAGCCACTTCCGAGTTGTATATGGGTACGATCGTGGCCAGCGATCCGACGCCCATACCCGTGACGAAGCGACCGGCGAGGATTACGTTGTGGCCTCCGGACTGTGCAGTGGCCTGGATCACGACGCCTAGCACGAAGACGGTGACCGCTACTAGAACACTGTACTTCCGGGAGATAGCCTCGGCGATGAAGCCTGACAGTAGCGTACCGACCCAAGCACCCAGCTCTAAGATGGCTGTGAGCCACCCCTTCTTCGTCTGGTCGGCCGAGTCGTCAAACGGGTCGTACTCGCCCATATCTAAATTGCCCTGTCAGCGCCCGATCACTTCCGGCTTGGAACCACTCGGTCGTCATTCTCCCGATACTGATACTTACGTGATTGGAAGGAGGGCATGGCTAGGACACCCGAGAACATGCCCTGGTTGTAGCCATAGAGGATGCCGCCGATGCAGGCGAACAGGGCGATCCTGAAGACTTTGAAATTCTTGACCAGGGCCATGGGTCCCGATGCGCCCATCATGGCCTGGCGCCGCTTGAGGGCCGCATTGTACACGGCGGCGCCCGTGTCGCCTCCCGCAACCATGATGACCGGATCTAGAGACGTCCGTTATTAGAGTATAGGCAGAGCTGGATCTGTTAACGTAACGCCGCCTGCGTGGATGAGAGTCGCCCAAGGTCGGAATAGGATTCGAGTACGTCAGCACGCAGGACAGACTGCAGCGATGCGTCGGAGACATCTTGACGGTCCTCCCGGTATATATAGTGCTGTTTACAGGTGGGAGAGGAGGGACGGAGATGGGGCCAGCCTGGCACTCTGCTCCGATCGAGCGACGTGCGGCAGGCTCTTACGCAAATCACATCCATCGCCATAGCTAGGTAGACCCGAGAGTGGATTCTGGGGACCCCGTCGAATATTACCAGGATGCGGGATAAATAAGCCTAGGGTACCGAGTCATAGCCGAAGGTCCGGTTGATTAATGAGAGCTACTCCTATACATCAAGCAGGATGGTGAACGACCTTTACCAGTTGATAAAAGTCTTGCTTGATGAAGTCTTACTTGAATGGCCGATGGCAAAGCATGCTATGTGTAACGGTAGCATACGATGGTCTACTCTGGCCTGACTGAACTCGTGCGAGGCGCGTCTCTAGATGCCATGGTAGATCACGATGGTGGGTAAGAAATCTTGGAGAAGCCGTGTGGGGTATCTCGGGGTAATACTTGGGCTGACTGCGAATGCGTACCACTCTGTATGCACTATAGCCGTCTATAGGTGCTATAGATCCCCAGGCTGACCGGGGTTTTCGAATTTAGCCTAAATCAACACCCCCCGGTTAGAGACCCATCGTGTATTGGACAGTAACACGTGAGGTCGATCTATTTCTCGACCTATCTCCTATGGCATCGCTTGCTTGGGAATCATCTCCAGCTCTGATCGCCGGCGCGCAACAGCGAAGTCGGGCCGAGGCTAATAGCATAAGTAGAGCCCCCTTCCTGCTGCAGATTCACCTGCTGCAGATTCAGCTCCGGTGTTGGGATGTGATGCGCCTCCCGCGTTCAAAAGCGAGTCGTTCTCCGGCACAGATTACTCGGTGTGGACGCGTGCCCTTTTTCCACACACAAGCGTCCATGATATGCGAGAAAGGGAGTTCCCGAGACGACAAACACTGACCGAACTTCTTCATTCTCTCCGTCGACGACTACCTTAGCGTCCTTTGGAAGGTGACTAGCATTTCCCCTAGAAAACTGATTTCGTCCTTCGTAGACTTTTGACTTCAGAAGCTGCTGGTTAAAAAGGTGTAGACGTGGACGGATAATTTACACGTATCTTGGGTTTACACCAGGAACCCGAGGCGAGTACATAATTGACGACGGTTTTGAGCAGCTTGAAAGCGCTTGTTGCGAGCAGACAGCGGACGACAGAGCTTCCACTGCTTGCAGCTTGGACTTCGCGTCTCGCATCTTGTTGGCTTAGAGGCGAAGGCTGTCGAACACGTTCGATTTCCGGAGAAGCTAACGACAAACTGCAACCCCTTTCCCCGAAGGTTGCTTTCCAAAACATGGCAGAGAACGGCCACGGGGCGACCAAGGCGACGCGCAGCCTTGCAGATAGACATCATCAGGTTATGACGTGAAAATAGGTTTGTAGTTTTTCGACTTTGGCAACTTTAGGTCCCAACCAGACGGGGCGCTTGTCAAGCGGCTCTCGGAAAGATGTGCCGTTGTCTCAGTAGTCGAGCCCGATCGTCCAATCATCGTGTGGTCCGCGGCTATTGAATCTGTAGAGTGCAGGCCATCACGGATTGCCACGGTCTTCGAATGGGTCTATGCTACTGCATTTCTACATGCTCCTTTTCCATGCCATCGAGGTGCAGGTCGGCCTGGCAGCCTGTAGAGCTGACCTACCACGTTTGATGAAACATGGGACTTGCAGGAAGGATCTAGGGTCCGAACGGGACGCATCGTAGCCGTTTCGAAACATACATGTCTAGCCAGTAGCCCGCTATGGATTGCAACTACCGAACGGCCCCCAAAATATAACTGCTTCAAAGACGGAGCGTGGCACGACAGCGAGGACAGATGATGTACTTGGCGTAGATCTAGCCTGGCGGAGGGCCACAAGAAAAAGAGGGAAAAAAAGGCAGAATAGTGGTCCGTGGCCCCCAAGGCTTGTATATCTAAGACGAGGACACTACATTACATCGCATCGGAAACCGGCACGACCCCGAAGGCGCAGTAACGCTGACCCGTGCTGCCGACATCGTAGCTCGTAGCTCGTAGCTCGTAGCTTGTAAGTCATACTCGTAAGATACATAGGCGTGCTTGTGAGTGAAGAAAGTGAAGTGGAAAATGGGATGCTCTATTTTGGGAGATCTGGCGAATAGGAGCAGAAGAGACCCCAGACTGCCAAGAAGACACACGTGATATTCCCGCCGTGGTGGACGCTGGCAGGCTGGCAAGGAGACTTGCTGGTACCTGGTACTGTGCGTAGCATCCGTGATACCCTAGCACAGTAACATCGTAACACCAACGACATAAATTCGGTCGGATCCTGGGCAGGGAATGCTCCAAGCTCGATCCACGCAGTCTCGTACTGCATATAATATAATATGTATAATATGTATTGTATATAGATAGAAGAGCGCTAAGTTGGAATAGGTCTAGCGTATCGACTGTCTTGTCGCCTACGGCATCACAGAACGACGATCGTTGTCATTTTAGCGTTGCCGTAGACGCGCGCCTCCAGCTCATTTTTTTTTTCTCATTTTCTTTTTTGCCTTGCCTTTTTGTTTATCGTTCAGGGGTCTCTTTTCTCCCTCCCTCTCGTCCAATACCACCTCTCCATTCTCCTCGAAACGGCTGTTCCTGTTGTTTCGAGACGCCGCCCCCTAGCAGACTCTTAGTCTCTTAGGTGTGAAGTCATGCTCCAAGTTGAGTCTCTTCATCGGGATGTTGGCTCTACTGTGCCCTAAGTGCATAGGTACCTCTTACTACTCTCGGGTCGTCGCGTACGGATTGGGCGAGTCGAGCAACATCTTTCGTCTGTCAAAAGAGATTAAACACGGACAAACGCGTGTTTGCGCGTGCGTGCGCGCCTGCATATGTTTGTTCGTGGGGGCCATGCTTCATCATGCCATCGTGCCATCTTATGTCCGTTAGTCCCTTGCGATGGCACCTCTCGTCTATCGCGGTGTCTCGGTATGCAAGGTCCCGCTCTACTATAGCTCCGTCGACGTGCGTCTCGAGCTACTTCGAGCACTGCAGTCTAGCTAGAAGGTTGTTTACCAAGTCCTACGATCTCTTGCGCTCGTCCCGTTTTCCTAAGTAAGATTCTGGTTTGCTACCCTCTCAAGACGACGAAAGCGTACGCTGCGCAGTTATGGCTTCACGTGCGTAGTTATCCAGATGCGTGACGACTTATATGATCATATAATACTGCGCTGCGGACAGGTCGAGTAGTAGGTGAGCATTCATCTGTCTAGTCTGCGTCTAAGATACCCGCCCGAAAAGTAGATGCTGGTAAGATGATCGTAGAACGATGACTTAAGCTCGGATGCGGATCAGATCGAATATCGAGTTGATCGTCAGTTTTCACGGCTCGCATAGACGCGCGCGCGCATGGAAAGGTAGAGTTACCTTATAAGGCTGGCGCCTACTGATACCTATCCGCTTTCTTACTATTTTTGACCGGTCTCTTGGTATATGCCCCCAAAACGGGTTGCCAGTTAACCGCCCTCCGCACTAGGCCACATTTTCCTAGCCGCCCGACTCCCAGACAGACGCCATCCCCAAGCTCGCCAGCCAATATCGACGGCCCTTGGAGAATCTATCCACTCTTTCAGATACACAACCTAGGTTTCATGGTTACGGCTTGCATGCTCGCCCCCCCAAGCTGACAATCTGCTCTAGATCTTTTACCATTGTAGCCATGACAGCTCTGTTTCAGATCCGAAGTCCTGGGTCTGCCGCTGCCACCGCGGCCAACGTAGCTTTTTCCCCTTTTGAGCCCGGGTCGGAGACGTTCGAGGTCGAATACTTCTTTTTTATAAGTAGTCACGCCCGTTTCGCGACCTGGTTTGGTCTATTACCTTCCCCTCCCGGACCCTCTCGCTACAGCATCAACCGGCCGATTTCTTTTCCGTCTTCTCTTTAGCCCAAGGCCTCTTTTCTCTCGTGTTTCTTTCTTCTCTTGTCTGCCCCCCCCCTTGACAGCATCGTTCGTTTCATCATCGTTCGTTTGATACGAGTCTTCGACTGAACTACCCTCGAAATTCTTCCTATACCTCTTCCCGGCCCTAGCCGCCACCACCCTCCAGGCGAGGCTGAAAAAGAGACAAACACATATACACGTTCTTACAAGAAGAAAAAAAGGAGGACGCTTATCTTACTGCCTCTTCTAAGCATAACGGAGGGGATACACGCAGATATTGCTAATTCTAATACCCTATCTATTCGTATCTTTATACCCCAACTCCTCTTTCGGTCTTATATGTTTTCTTCTCCTTTCGCACACCGCCGATGAATATGCCGAAACACACTCGCTCGTCGAGCTCGAGCCATAACCGCTACTCGAACCCGCACTCCATGCCTGTCTCCCTCGCGCCCTCTGCTCCCGTCAACATCTACGGCACTCGACCATCTCTCTCCATGAACACGGGTGCCTACTACCCAACCGTCGGCCCCTCCGCGTCGGCGCAGCCTCCCATGCAGGCCCAGCCGTACGACCCCTATTCCGCGGAGGTGGTGGCGCAGGCCCCGATGCCCAACCGTCCTTCTTCCGGGGCGTGGACGATCCAGGACGACCAGAACCTGCTGGCGGCGAGGCAGCAGGGCCTCAACTGGGCGCAGATTCAGAGCAACTACTTTCCGAACAAGTCGCCAAACGCCTGCCGGAAACGCCACGAGCGCCTCATGGAGCGCAAGGGCGCCGACGACTGGGACAACAGGAAGCTAGAGCGCCTGGCCAAGGAGTACATGAGCATGCGCAAGGAGATCTGGCAGCCCCTAGCGGCGCGGACGGGAGAGAAGTGGATCGTCGTCGAGGCCAAGGTTAGTAATAATCCCCGCCCCCCTTTTCTTTTCTTCCTGTAGTCCGTTCCGAATCTCGGCTGACGGGAAGATTTCCCGGTCCCTTAGTGCATGAACAACGGCCTCAAGAACTTGCAGTCCGCCGCTCGGTCCGCCGCACGGCGCGAGCGGCTGGAATCTGGCCATCCAATGCATGGGTATGACGACGATAGCGGCATTTCCGGCATTGGTCTGACTCCAGTAGATGACCTCGACGCCTCGTATAGCAGCCCCGAGACGACGGCGTCTAGCTCCCACTCGGGCGGCAGCAACGGAGGCTACGGCGGCGCCATCCACCCCATGGCCCTCGGCGGCCACCCGTACGGCGCTAACTACACGGCCAGCACCGGCGGGCTCTCTTCGAGCTACGGCTCCTCCGTCTCTTCTTCGGCGGCTGCTGCGCACTACGGCGCTATGCACGGCTCTCACTCGCAGGGCGGCTCTCCTTACATGGGCGACGGGCAGAGGCTCCCTAGCGTCGACATGGGCATCGACGCCATCATCAACCGGCCGGGCCACCACGGCGGGCACGCCACCGGCATGTAAAATAAAGAGAGAATGCCTAACGTAACGATCCCGCGGTTTTCCTCCCCTATTCGTTCATTTTGCTACTTGTTTTTATTTTTCCTCGAGCCGCGCATTATTATGTTACGGCCGCTTCCCCCCTTTTTTCTAACTCGAATTACGACGCATGCTCGCATTCCTTGGGTGTCTCTTACGTCCTCTCCCTCTTATTGATTATCTCATCCTGCTTCGGTCCTTGCGAACTTTCCGGCGTTTACGGCGTCAGCATAGCACGGCGAATATATATAAAGAGGAGCGGGCGAACGAAAGAACTGCCGGCGAGCAGCTCAACATCACGACAAGCCGGTACAGTGGTGCGAGGTGACAACGACGACCACGGCGGAGGGGAGATTGAATTACGAAGAGTTCAAAAAAATATTCGACATTCCTTTATAATTATTTCAGAGGGCTTCGTTATACCGAATGCCCTCTATTCGTCATTTACGAGGGCTGGGGGCATGGGAGGCGGGCGAGACGGGACTCGAGCTGTTTACCTGCTAATGACTGCACTTTCTGCGACAAAAGGCTTACGATTAGTGAATGCTCTGTACACTAGAAATTTTATCATATAGATACCACGGGACTAGGGATGGTCATCGGTTAGGTTGCTGATCGCATTTAGGGGGTTCCAAGATGGGGCCCGAAACGTGGGAGACTAATAATTAGATGGCTGAGGTGGGAACTGCAAAATACATTCGTTTCCCTTGCTTTTGATCGTATTCGCCATCTTGTTCGGGGTTGTGCCATATCCACTCGTCTAGATAAAACCACTTCGGTTCGTCTGCTGTCCAGTCATCCCGCTTCGATCCAAGGACTTTCGCAACCTAGTAAGACATATGTTACAGATAGATTTCTTTTCTTGCCCCCTCCTGCGCCGTTAGCCCCTTGCAGAGCTGAAGGGGTCCGACCCGGGCTTAGGCTCACTTGGACCCGATAGGCGACACAGCTGTCTCTGCTTCTTCATCGGCTTCGTCAGCGGTCCAATCCTCGTCGTAGTCGTCCTCATCTTCGAGATCCGGCTCCCCGATGATGCTTCTCCAGACCCGCCCCCACATACCCTTCTTCTGCACGAGAGCTAACACCATGATGACTGGTAAATGCCAAACACTAGCCCAGAACAGCCCCCGCGCGCTCCCTTTGAAGCCCTCGTACTGCCAGAATCGGACAGCTTGACGAGCGAGCCAGAAATTGACCGGCAGACTCGTCACGGCGAAGCTCCACTCCGTTACACCCACGGCGCAGAGTGCGACAGAGAGCGGGAAGAACAGCAGGCTATACCGAAGAGCCACGCGCGCGTTCCGAGCAGGGTTAATCCAACATAGCATCTGGTGGCCGGCCGCCTTGTACTCTTCTCTTATTGGCCACGAGAGCGCCATGAAGTGGGGAAACTGCCAGGCGAACAGGAGTGCTGCCAGCAGCCAACCACCGGTCGAGTCCGAGGTGAGCAAGAGTTCACGGAACGACCCGTCTCCCGTGGCGGACTCGCCGGCCGCCGCGGCCCATCCCATAAGCGGTGGGATACCCCCGACGACGGCGCCAACCCACGTGTTCAACCACGAGATCCGTTTCATCGGAGTGTAGACTCCGGCGTACAATGCGATGTTGGTGGCGCCTAGAAAGGCGACTGTGGGGTTGACCCCGAAATAGAGGGCGCCGACTCCGGTGAGCGCCGCGAGGATGGCAAAGGCTAGGGCCCTGCGCTCGGATAGGAGGCCACGGACTAGGGGCCTATTCCGCGTCCGCGACATCTTGGCATCCCACGCAGGTTCGTAGAGCATGTTCAGAGCGTTCGCGCTGGCGATGCAGAGCGCTGTGCCGGTAGTTAGGAAGGTCAAGGTGAGAGGCGAAAGAGAGGGCGTATCGAGACCGACTGACGGGGAGAGGAAGGCGGGAACGGGATATAGAGCGTAAGGAGCCATAGCAGAAAGCACGATGAGGACCGCTAGGCGAGGCTTCGAAAGAGAGAGGAGAAGGGAAAGCTGCCGACGGAGGGAGCCGATCGGAAGTTTCGCAGACGCGGTGGTGAGGGCCGACGACGCATCTTGAGGGAGAGGTTGTTCATACGTCGCCGGCGGAGGGGAGGAGTCGGACGTGCCGGTAGATGATTCCTTTCCTATCCGAGACTCGGCAGAGGCAGCATCGCGCCTTGCCGCCTGTCGCCGCCGGTGGGGGAGGTCTTCCTTCGTACGAGTTCTTTCGTCGGGAGTCGAGGTTGCGCGGTGCTTCGAAGCCGGGCCATCCTGCGCCCGAGGTAGAAGTCTGTTGGATAAGAAGTAACCCGTCTTTAATTGGGATTGTTGCGCCGTTGCAGGTGTAAAGGTCTGAGAGAAGGCCCTCGTCGGCTTCGTGTAGTGTTGGCTGCACCGCCAGCAGACATTATCGAGATTGAAAGGACGGAGCAGATTTCCGGCAGGCCGTAGGCGCATACTGACTCTCTCGACAGCACGAATTGGTCCCTAGGTGCGTATCGTGATCGTGGTCAGTTCGTGATCGACGGTTTTCGGATAGTGAGAAAATGAAAAGTTCGGTCCATCCATGTCCCGGTAAACCCGATAACAGCAGCACCATCTGCTTAGCTGCATGGTAGATTGGATACAGGTATCAGCTCCATATATATCGGAGTTATTCATATAACGCATGATGCTAGCTGAGTTTTACCGCCGATGAGATCGGAGACCTAGGATAATTAATATTGTCACCACATGATCTCGTTATCATGACTTCAAATATCTGACGATATTTTCAAAGAGTCTGATGTCGGCCAGCTCGGAAAGAGGGCGCGGCTAGGCTAGAAATTAACAAGATCTAGCTTCTCAGACAATACCAAGCTTACCTCCGTCTGATTTCATTTAAAGCCCTGTCGAGAAGCCCTGTCGAGTCTAGAACTCGCATAAGTTGTCGGACAGTGGGATAGCTATTCATCTCATGCATCTTCCGTCGACATCATCTAACATCATGAGCGTCGAGCAGAAACCTACATAACGGGTTTGCAGGACAGCGTAAGTTGTACTTCGATAACTGATTCAGACTATACGACCGGTCTCTGAATTACTTCAGACTCATACCAGGCCTGGCATGTCCTAAGCGTCTTGCCTCTTGGCCACCAGCTTGCGAGGACGCATGAACTTGTCGATCCTAGAAAATACTGCACGACCACTTGGTATTTTCAGCCCTCCAAGACAATGTTTACTTGCCACTACCTTTCGCGAGCTGCCGGCTCTTAGAGAGGATTGTGGTCGAGCGGGTACCCCTTTTTTTCCCCAGGACGAGCATCCGCAATGCGCCGCAGGGCGACGAGTCCACGAACTCGGAATGCGGCGCCGAAGAACTGCCCACACCGGAGTTCTTCGAGACCAGGCCGCCAGGGGGGTATGAAGTGGAGAATCAAGACGATAGTATAGCGGTAGGTACATATCGAACTACGCAAGTGGCGCACTCCATGGTGATCGTAGATGAGAGCAGCATACACAATTACTACCTAGGATGTTACTATGTATGTGCCTTAATTATTATTAGGAACCACGCCTATGTAATCGTGCCCCTTTATCAGATACCGCGGAGACGGAAGTGCAGCTATATACCTTGTATGTAGGAGCTCTGGGGCTTTCTCCACTCCATCCTCCTCCCTTATCTTTGGCCAGTCAGCTTTCACCTCTGACGGGTTGTCTCAATTACCTCTTTCTCAAGAAATTGGGTCCAATCTTAGGCCCTAGATGTAGGATTATGAGCCTAGTCACAGCTTCGAATAGCAGCTATCTGCGTCTGCTGACTGTTATCTCTGACAAACCCGTCACCTTACACCGAGGCAATCCCAGCTGCCCGGGTCTGGACTCTATTAGCTGCTACAAACAACCAAAAGGCATGAGTGAATTACGATGGGAAGAGCTGTTGGTGGGCAGATATTGATACCGGCCCGCCCCGCTCTATTGGTTGGCCTTTCGGCTATCTTATACGCATCCTTGACCATATGCAGAAGCACGCGACGGCGCGGACATAAAATAAAATTTTCTGGAGCTTGCTGATCCATGTCACCTCGGGACGATCAGCCCTGCCCTCCCTGCCTCCAGCTCTCCAGATTTGGACAGCTCCAGATCTGCTCAGCTCGCCTACTAGTATTTAACGGCGTCTTGCGTACCTATTGGTTAGCTATAGCTATCGCCGTTCTCCTACCATTGGTAAACTTCACCCCCAGCGTTCGAATACATTGACGACGAGACTCATCGTCTACTAGGGCAGGACTAAGTGTTTAGTTGGGTATCTAAGATCACGATACTACCTATGGCTATATAATCTGGAACTCGTCCCTTCATACCAACATCTTCATAGCCAACGTCTCATCTTATATGCCAAATACGAAGTGCAGCATACAAAACTAACCAATCAACTTATTACGACCTTCTGCGCTTCGGATACGCACCGTCTAGCAAGATGGATGAGGATCAGGGTCCGTCCCAGATCGTGCCGCAACGCGAGCCGAAAAAGACGATGGGCCAACGTCTCAACTTTGTCAAGAGGACCTTTACCACGAAGCAAGGCCTCTTGGGCGACTACGACTACGCCTTTCTCTTACGACCAAATATACCATTTATGAAAAAGACGCGGCAAGCTGCTCCTTTCTTCGGCCTCAACGACAAGATGCCCGTCGTCCTGGCCCTCATCCTTGGCCTCCAGCACGCCTTAGCCATGCTGGCCGGTGTCATCACCCCTCCCATCCTCATGTCGGGGGCGGCTGGAGTCAATCTGGCCGTCGACATGCAGCAGTATCTGGTCTCGACAGCCTTGATCGTATCCGGCATACTTTCCATGATTCAGATTACCAGATTCCACATCTACGGCACGCCGTAAGTGCCGCTTGTTCTGTCTCTTTGCTCCTACTGTTGAAGAGGCCCCGTCGCTTTTTCCTTCTATTCGGCCGCCGCTCTTGGATGTGACACTAACCGGCGCGTCTAGATACTACCTGGGAACGGGACTCATCTCCGTCGTCGGCATCTCATTTTCCATCATCCCCGTCGCACTGGGAGGGTTCGCGCAGATGTACGCCAACGGGTTCTGTCCGACTGATGCGGATGGCACGAAACTGCCCTGCCCAGACGCTTATGGCGCACTTCTCGGCACCGCGGCGTGCTGTGCCCTAATCGAAGTCCTCCTCGCTTTTATGCCACCGAGGATCATACTGAAGATCTTCCCCCCCATAGTCACCGGCCCGACCGTCATGGTATGTGTATCACTCCGTCCGAAAGAACCGCGCAAGCTAATCGTCCGAAGTTGATCGGTATTTCGCTCATCGAGACGGGCTTCAAGAACTGGGCTGGCGGTAGCGGGTCTTGCTCCGACGCCACGCACTCTGCCTTCTTCGATGTCTGCCCTAACGTTGGCGCCCCTCACGCCTTGCCATGGGGTTCGCCTGAGTATCTCGGTAAGTACTCCTTGGTGAGAGAGAAGTTCTGACTCTAACGTCTGCGATTAGGCCTCGGCTTCTCCGTCTTCCTCACCATCATCCTGTGCGAACGCTTCGGGGCCCCCCTCATGAAGTCTACGAGCGTCATCATCGGTCTCCTGGTCGGCTGCATCATCGCTGCCGCCACGGGATACTTTGACCGCTCGGGCATCGACGCCGCGCCAGCCGCCTCGTTTATATGGGTGCACACGTTCAAGCTCACTGTCTACGGACCATTAGTGCTTCCCGTACTCGCTGTCTTCATCATCTGCGCGTGCGAGGCGATTGGAGACATTACCGCCACCTGCGACGTGTCGCGCCTCGAAGTCGAGGGCAGGACGTACGAGTCGCGAATCCAGGGTGGTGTGCTAGCCGATGGCCTGAACGGCATCCTCGCCGCCCTAATGACCATAACGCCCATGTCTACATTCGCGCAGAACAACGGCGTCATAGCCCTTACGCGCTGCGCGAACCGCACCGCGGGATACTGCTGTTGGTAAGTCTCACACTCATCTCCACATCGGATCAGAAAGCTTGCTTTTCCTGAAATTACCACGATGGCCTTTTATTATACCAATGCTTCCATTATACTAATGCGTGCGATAGCGCATTCTTGATTATAATGGGCGTCTTTGCAAAATTCGCCGCGGCACTAGTCGCAATCCCCTCTGCCGTCCTCGGCGGCATGACCACGTTTCTATTCTGTTCCGTTGCCGTGTCGGGTATCGCAATCATAACCCGAGGAGTTCCTTTTACCCGTCGGAACAGATTTATCTTGACGGCCGGGCTGTCTATCGGATATGGAGGTTAGTTTCCGCTCTCGCGCCTCTCCTTTTTCTCTTGCCCAAGTTTTTATTCCTACTACATGCACCCTGAGACTATAATTCATCCGCTCACCAAAACAAATAGCAACCTTGGTCCCAACCTACTTCGACAACGTCTTCAGCTATAGCGGCGACAACAGAAGTCTCCAGGGATTCCTCGATGCTATTGTGCTTGTCATGGAAACAGGCTTCACCGTTACCGCCTTCGTTTGCGTGATCCTCAACCTCACGCTAGACGAGGAGATCGAAGAGACGGACGAGAAGCTGATTGCTCCCGACGTACCAGTAGCAACCGAGGAAGAGCAAAAATTCGCACATCCCAACGGAGAAAGCCTCGATGGTTCCTCGGGACATGGAAAACAATCATAATTACCCCTGAGATAAAATTGCTGTCGTATAAAACTGGGCGGCTTTTAGAATATTAATTTATAGATTTGAATACCCTGATCTAGTTTCGTCTTTGAGCACCTATGTTGAAGGTTGTAGCTGTCACCAATTATTCGGAATGGGGGCTGTTTGGTAGCACATGGTTAGACCTCTCCTGACAGTTGCATGACCAGTGAAGCAATTCCCACTCCCTTTCCCCCCCTTGAAGCTACCAACTTAAAGCTTTAGGTGTGACATTAGGGGAGGGGCAATCTTAGGGGTCGACATTTCCTGTGCCATCGTGCATAGCGAGCTATCCGAGTTAAACCAAATAGTGCGGTAAAAATCGAACTGATAAATCCGGAAACTAGTACGCACAAAGGACGCACAAAGGAACCGTTCCCGCATCTACCTTCAAAACATCCTAGAAGCAGGAGATTCACGTCATAAATAGGGGTTGAACTTCTTCAATCCAATTCCTCGGTATGTTCATCGCGACGCAAACTTCCGTGAGCCTCAGCTGCAGTATGCTCCCCACTAGACACCCGAGACAGCGGGCACCCCTGCCATAGATATCCTAGATCTTCCCAGCTGCGAATGCTGAAGAGAAGGGTTGGTACATTGCGAATGTAACTATTAGATTCAACTTAAAGCTCGGAGGCGGTAACCAATTTGTCGACGTCGAACCAGCAATTTCAGCCTCGACCAGACTATGATTGTCAGTAGCCGTCTCGCTGAGCCACCGTGTCACCGGAAAGAGCTTGGTAGTATTTTTTTTATTGTCCTTGGGGAGGTACGGGCCTTGTATTCATCTACCGTTGCATAGCCTAGAGCATAGGATTTTCTGCAAATTCGTATGTAGCAAGAAGGAGGTATGTATATAAAACTATTAATGATGCCCCCAAACCACCGAATGCGGTCATCTCAGACGGTTCGGGCTTTTCAAAAAATACCCGATGAGGCATTCTCTAGGTAATGAAGCGACCGTACTCCAGCCTACCTATCTGTTAGGTATGCATACTGAGTAGGAGACTAATATGTACATTCGCGTGGATAGGTTAATAGGGAATGCAAGGTCGTCTTCATAACTCCTCCTTTCTGCTCGCGAGGCCTATCACGCCAGCGTTGAGTGCCCTCAGATGGGTCCATTTGGGCGCGTCTTCGCCTAAGCCCCATGCGAACACCCCGCCTAGCTTTTCCTTCTCCACGACGAGAGGGAACTTCTCGGCTACGGCCACCGGCGTGTCAAAGGTCCACCAGATAGCCTCCGCTTCGTCCCAATAGTAGTAACCGCCCCCGACTTGGTCGTACTTCCCCTTCGTCAGGGCCCTGTCGAAAGACGCCTGAACATCCTTCGGTATGTCGTCGCGCCACGCGAAAGAGCCTGCCCGACCTAAGTCGACACCCGTCTCCGGGTCTTCCAACGGGCCCGTGGGACATCCGATCGGGTTGTCGACGCACGGTTCGTGCTCGGTGTGGAAGTACTTGGCGTAAAAGGCGAAGCCTAGGTTAACCTTGTCGGGAGCCGCGCCATTTTTCAGGTAGGAGCGTACCGCCGTCAAGCTGGCCTCGATACCGGTGTGGTGCTTGGTCACATTATCGCGACGGTTCATCAGATCGTAAGCCATGACGTTCAAGAAGTCTAGGGATTCCATGATATGCGGCACCGTTTCGGGCGTGAAAGCAATCATGTCGTGGGGAAGACCGGGGACCGCGGCCGAGATGATTTTGTCCGGACCCAATGCCGACCGAATCTCGGCGAGGAACTTGGGGTACACGGCTATCTGCCAAGCTCTTGCCTCGTTCGGGATCTTCTTCCAGTCTTCGCCGTTGCCGCTTGGGTTGATGTCAGCATGGTTTCCCATGTCCACTTACCTGGTAGTCTCGAATGAATCCGAGGTAGGCAAGCAGAGTACGACTTACGCTGGATATTCCCAGTCAATATCGACACCTACAACGCACGGAATGTCAGCAATGACGAATGAGACGCATCGTGATGCAGCGAACCACCTAAGGAAGTGAAGAACTAACCATCTGCACCCGTATCTTCCACCATGGCGGCTACGTTGCGAGCAAATGAGGCGCGGCTCTCGTCCGTACAGGCGCCGGTATCGAAGCCGGCCGAATCGCCCCAACCGCCGATGGCGACCAGCATCTTGGTCCCGGAGCGAAATTTGGAACGAGCCTCGTGGACGGGCATGAATAACGGCCACGTAGAATTGCGCTCCTGCCGGTTGAAGAGGTCGGGACTCATGAAGGCCATAGCCACGTGAGTGATTGGCGAGCTGAGACTCGTATCCGGCACGAAAGGGTGTTGTCTATCGGCATACCTAACGTTAGGGAGGTTTCGAGATTGGGGTGGAGGTTCTCACCCTGTGAGGTACATAATATTTCTTATAGGTGTCGCCGCCGAGGTCATGGCCGCGGTCCAAAGCCCAACAAGGGCTATCTTCGAGACGGATATCATCTTGGTTATAAAATTATGTTGATGTTGAAATCAACGTTGATGTAAATGTTAATGCTAATGCCAATGTCTCTTCCAATGTCTCTTCCAATGTCTCTTCCAATGTCTCTTCCAATGTCTCTTCCAATGTCTCTTCCAATGTCTCTTCCAATGCCAAAATCGAGTTGGTTTTTATTTTTATTTTGATGGGAAAGAATTCATGTCGGGAATATGGAGAATCAGAATCCAAACGGAGACGAAGTTCACATTAATGACTGCCTACCTACCGTTCCTTCTCATCGTGGCATGGCCTTGAACCTGGAAAGCGAAGTTCGAATGACTACCTAGGTATCGAAATGAGAACTGTCGACCAGTACAGACTGCAAGTGATGGTTGCTACATCTTCGGAAGTAGGCAGATGGCGGCGTGAGGAGTGATTTACGTTTTGGGACATGACGTGTTGTATTGCATTTATGCATGATATGCTTCTAAAATAGTCATGCTCTGGGCCTCCTAGTTCCTGAATCAACTAACCTAACCTAGCTGAGGTCCACTAGAAGGCTACATGCACCCTGGACTAGCACGCCGTGGAGGGGTTCTTATCCTTTCCCCGCTAGACTCGGCGCCGTGACTTGTACAATACATCATCGTACCCACGATGAGATGCAGACAAAATAACACCAAGCCCCCTTCAATAGCGTACGGCGACTTATTCCTTCCCGAATGCCTACCTAAGCTACCTGGTACCTAGGTATACCGGCAATCCGTGACCCAACTGGATGGGTCGTGGGAATATGACATGTGGTGAGGTAAGGTACCATGCCGGTGAAGAATCACAACCCCTGCGGCTACTAGACTGGCCATTCGCTCCATACTTGGTCTTGACATCTGCAATGCAAGGTGATGTGGAGGCTGTTATGGATACCTACCTGTATTATGGATGTGCCACGCCTTGCACGGTCACGGGTTCGTTCTGGCGGTATAGGGAACGGGGACTGCTTGGACTTTTACAAAGAATTTCGAGTACTTCTTCTATGACCCATCCGCATGTGCCGTCTTCCTTCAGGGCCTTGTCGTTAAGCCATTCCTATTCCTATCCCTTGTCAAGCCCACTCGCCCTTGAGCCTTTGTGATTCACACAGTACATAAGCTTCCAAGTGTGGTACATTCCCTATTGCTGTCGAATGGGACGA
The DNA here is from genome assembly GCA_022578845.1 of Hypoxylon cercidicola. Classification (NCBI taxonomy): domain Eukaryota; kingdom Fungi; phylum Ascomycota; class Sordariomycetes; order Xylariales; family Hypoxylaceae; genus Hypoxylon; species Hypoxylon cercidicola. Next base: position 216,276 of record MU399528.1, read on the forward strand.
TAATGGAGCCGAACCGGGATCTCGACGATCCGTGGGGTTCCGAGGAGATGACGGGGAGCAGTGGTCAGATTGCCGTCGCCGGCCCCGACGATATACAGAACGACGAGTTTGAAACTTCCGATTTCGACGTCTCGTCCATAAGCAGTTTTGGGAGCGTTTCTTCGTCCATTTATAGGCACGCCTACGAGAACGGCCGAAGAGTAAAGAATGGATCGTTCTATTATGGTGTACGTGAGATAGGCTGACCTTCGTACGGTAGTATCACAAGTACCGTTACGGAACATGTAGGCGACGCCCTCTTCCCGATTTCGTACTATATTTATACCAAGACTCTCTCTTCTTATGACGACTTACCTCTGCTACGCCCGGTCCTAGCGAAAACTGAAGCATCCGCTCATCATTGAGGGGGCATCATACCTATAATGGCCGCTGACTTGGATGAGCAGATCCTATTCCGAATGACGAGACGGAACAGAACAGAGAAGACATTAAACATGTTGCAATATTAGAGCTTACGAGGTATGCCGTAGGCCGCAATACCTCAGCTGTTAAAGTGAAAATAGCTCATGCATGTCAGGGGTAAATACTTTTTTGCGCCGATTGGCGACCACCCTCAAAAGATCATCGACCTAGGGACCGGGACAGGGACCTGGGCCATAGAAAGTGAGTCAAAGATACAACAAGGTCTCGGGGGCTATCTTATCCCAGAGCAATGGAAGTTGGAGACTCATCCTGTTGTGCTGCAGTCGCCGAGATGTTTCCCAGCGCGCAGGTTGTCGGCTGCGATTTGAGCCCCATCCAACCGGTCTGGTTACCGAGCAACGTCAGTTTTATTATCGACGACATCGAAGACGAATGGGCCCACGGAGGTAACTGGGATCTTGTTCACAGTCGTCAAGTCTTCCCAACAATCCGAAATGCTCGCGGCGTGTGCAGGCAGAGCTTTAGGTGAGTCTTCCCAGGAGAATACCGGCTCCTGTGTCCGCAAGTGCTGAAACACAACGGCGTCGAAGCCATCTCAAGCCAGGGGGCTGGATCGAGGTCCAAGATTTTGGGGGGATTTTACGATGCGACGACGATACTCTGTCGGCAGATTCTCTCCTTTCTCGCTTCCACGAGATGACAACCGAAGCGCTGTCCAAACGCGGTTTAGTATGGCCCATCGCTAACGGGATGGAGGAGATACTTACGGGTGCTGGTTTCGTCAACGTCCAGTGTAAGAAATTCAAATGTCCAGTCGGGACATGGCCGAAGGTATGAAATATTAGAAATCGCGTTACCATCACCTAATACGAAATCCTAGGCGAAGAGACTCCGTTTAGTTGGTCTCTATATCAGATCATCCTTTGCGGATCTCATGGATGCTCTCGTGCCGAGGATATTCCCGGCTCTCTCGAAATCACAGCAGCAGATAGAAGAATTCCTCGCCAGCGCGCAACACGAGTTACTGACAACCGACGCCCACATATACCTAGATTACTTCTTCTGGTATGCTCAAAAGCCCCCAGCTGACTGAAGACGAGGGGAACCGTGGCGCACCCAAGTTGTTCGATGAGACCATGAGAGTCTGGCTACCTAGATATCCGCAATGGTCCAAGTAGAGTATCGACCGAGGTCGCTCGTCCAATCTAGGACGCCACTACTGGGCCAAGATGGCATGGATGGAGCCGGCGCGACGCACTGCTAAATCGGCATTACGTGGAAGACAAAACAAATTGCTTGCCCACCTTATGTAAGGTACTCATTTTGAACGAGCTCCATGATGCACCTGAATCTACTTCGAAGTCGTATAGATATAGACATAAATAAGATAGAAATCCCAATTACAAGAAAGAAAATGACATGGAAATATCGTACCTCCTAAAAGTCGGGACCGTGAATGATATTCATGTAAAAGGATATAGATATATACGAATAACCATGCAATATTCGTAAAGTGAAATAACTAGGTCCCTAGCTCTGCTAAGTTGTAGCGATCCTTAGCCCTTAAGGCTACCTCTCAGGCCAATCATTTTCAAGTCCAATAGCTTTTATAGGCATATCCCTGGTATCAACCGCACCTGCATCTACCGAGCATTAGTTAAAGGCCTTTCCGCTTCTTACCGGGTTTCATCAAATTAATTCATCGTTGACTTACCAAACATTCCAGTTGCCATCTATTAAGGATTTCGACCAATTGAACGGCCATGGGACAAGAACAACACAGATCTTAATCCCAATTCGAGCAAACTTCTTTGGTTACGCCTACCGTTTCCATCTACCGTCTTCCGCCATGTTAGAAAATCTCTGCACGCTGCCGCTGAGCGCCGAGCTCTTCACCCAGGCCCTTCACCCGACCGAGCCTCTTCTAGGAGTAGGCCTCTCGACTGGACACGTCCAATGCTTCCGCCTACCAGCCACCGACCGATCCTCGGAAGATGATGATGCCGACGTGAGCGTTTTGTCAGACGGCAAAGGGACCATCGACACCGTATGGCGGACTAGGAGGCACAAGGGCAGCTGCCGCACCCTGGCCTTTAGTAACGACGGCTCTGGTCAGTTGCTTCCCACGCACCGCAGCTATTGTAACAGAAAAAAGAAAGTATACTAATACGTCCTACGAATAGCTCTCTACTCAGCCGGCACCGATTCCCTCCTCAAGCACTTCTCCCCCACAACCGGCCAGGTCGCCTCGAAGATCGCGATCCCTTCGGCTAAGGCCATTCCGGATTCGCCCGCCCTGCTTCACGTCCTTTCGCCGCAGACGTTGCTTCTCGCCTGCGACTCGGGTGCTCTGCACCTGCTCGACCTACGAGATGGCGCGCTGGCAGCTTCGAAGCCGCAGCAGACGCACTTCCCCCACGACGACTTCGTGTCCAGCATCACACCGCTACCTCCGTCCGCCGAGAGCACGAGTGGCTACAGCAAGCAGTGGATCTCCACGGGCGGCACGACGTTGGCCGTCACGGATCTACGAAGAGGGGTGCTAGTTCGCAGCGACGATCAGGAGGACGAGCTCCTATGCACGGCCTTCGTCTCGGGCATGGGACCAAAAAAGAACCGAGACAACGGGGTGGTGGCAGTAGGCACGGGCACCGGAGTTCTTACCTTGTGGGACAAGGGTGCCTGGGATGATCAGCAGGATCGGATCGTCGTCGATCCCAGAAAAGGCGGCGGCGATAGCCTCGACTGCATCGTCCAAATTCCTGAAGATGTCGCAAAAGGAAAGAAGGTGGTCGTGGGTGTGGGAGACGGCAGTCTACGCATCGTCGACTTGACAAGGAGGGAGGTAGAGAGCACTCTAAGGCACGACGATATCGAAGCGGTAGTCGGTCTCGGGTTCGACTGCCAGGGTCGCATGATCAGCGGCGGAGGGCAGACGGTCAAGATATGGGAGGAATCGCCTTTACTAGGCGGAGGCGGTAGCGAAGAAGAAGATAGCGAGGCAGATGAATCGGATGATAGCGACGAGGACTCGGACGACAATGACGCTACAAACGGAGTCGAGAACAAGCGTCGCGCAAGCAGAGATTCGGACTCGGATAGTGATGAAGGAACGAAGCAAAGAAGGAAGAAAAGAAAGGGAAAAGCGAATGGCACTCTCGGACCTCACGGGGCTCACGGAGTGCTGCGATTCAGTGGTTTGGATTAGTTGCTACAAGACTATTCCTCCGTTGTGACAACTTCTCTTTTGAGATACCCAGTTACGTACTACAAACATTGGCATTAGCCTAGCTTTCTTCACCACGCGAGACGATTCTCTAAACAGCGAGAGCTTGTGAACTAATAGCTACCTCATGTAGGTAGGTAATAATGGCTACGTAGGTGCATCTTCAATACCAGGCGCAATAAGTAAAACCAGGTGCACGAAAAAAGGGGTATGTGTGGGGAATGTGGGTTTGAGATCCCTTGGGGTAATATGCGGGGGAGCTCCAAGAACTCCAGAAGCCAGTGCGGGGTAGCTCTAGTTCGGTGTAGGAGGTACCGTACTAGATGGTAGGCGTCGTGACATCAAACATTCAAGTCCAAAGGTATCCGTAAAAATCCATCTCCTATACTACCAGACTACCAGTAAGGGTAACATGTAGCGTCGCAAATGGTTACCTAGAATCAACTCTCATTCGAAGGCCGGAAGACTATTTAGGTACCTAGGTAATAAGAGTTTTATTCTCCCCCAAAGATTCCAATTCCATCATACGACACCGTCACAACGATGCGGCAACCCTCCGTGAGGCTGGGTCGTCAACCCTCAACTTCATGTCCTTGACTAGCTTCGCCCACGCAATGGATCCCCGACTTGCCAATTCCTGGGGCACCACCTCGTTCACGTCTGACATTCTTCGGTTAAAGAGCTCCATGCTCACCCAGCCCTCGAACCCGAGCCCCTGGAAGATAGCCCGCGATATGTCGGCCACGGGTAGATATGCGCCACGGTCCTCTTCTCCGTAGAAAAGCCTGCAGTTTCGAGACCAACTCATGCGCGCCGGCTGCCCCGGGCTGTAGAACTCGTGGCCCGGTATCAGCGGCTCCGAGAGCCTTTCGGCGTCGACTATCTGCACGTAGAACACCTTTCGGACGTCGACGGTTGCCACGAGACGGGCTATGGACTCTTGCACGGCCTCGTCGCAGTTCGGAGAGCAGCCCGTGGGCGAGGCAGGGTCTGCGTATATGCGGCCCGCGATGTTGAACGTGTCCAGGCAGAGGCCGAAGTTGGGTCGATCGACGGCCCTAACTATGTCCCAGCTCTGCTCCCACAGGTCGCAGCGCGTACCCCAGCATAGCGCTTCGTATACGAACCGTACCGGCGGCTTCTCTCGGAGTCCCATATCGGCTACTGTTCTGAGGTCCGTCACGGCGATGTTTGGGTCGTCTGAAAGTTCGGAGGAGGGGAGGAAGTTGGATGGGATTTGCACCATGTCGGTGCCTAGGGCTCGCGCGAGTTCGAACCAAGATGAGAGCTGGCCCAGGCGTTCCAGGTGAGCCCGTCGGTCCAGCAATCCTTCGAAGTGCGCGAACGGCTGGAGGCACACTATCGCGAGCCCCCTCTCCTGGCAGAGTTGCCGGACGATCCTGGCTGCTTCTAGTTCGTTGTCCTCGGTGGCACCCCCGGGCAGCTGCTGCGCGACGTCGAGAAGATCCTCGTGGAAGAGTTCGATGCCTCTGAAGCCGTACACTCGAGCCATATCCAGCTTGCGCAGGAGCGAATGGCCCGCCGAGCAGCGCCCGAGAGACATAGACGTGATCGCTAGCCTGCAAGGCATCTTGATTGCTGATATGGTATCGGAGATCTGTACAGGTGAAATCCAAGTCCGCCTAACATCTTGAGAGGATCCGACAGCCTTATATTTAACCTTGACTTGGCCCTTAGGCTACCGGGACTATGAGCTGTGAATTTGAATTAAGATGATTTTTTCCAGTCATAAAGGAGTTCGGCACGTCCGTTGGCAAATCACACAATACCTATGACAATTACTTATTAGGAGCGGCCCCCTGCGTAATACCTTCCCGAGGAAGCTGAGAAGACTCCTCCGTCCGGAGAAGACTCATAGGTGACGAGATGGTGTACAAGATGTATATCAGCGAAGGCACACGAATCTCGCAGCCTGGTAAGCAGAACCTCGAGGGTAACGGCTTCGAGATGATTTATCTCTTGCCTCATACCTCGCCCGCTACTTATGTCATTACCAACCCTTGGTATTTATTTAGTTACCCAATATCGAGAGCGGCACTGGTGGTATCCGCGAGTGGTATAGGATTATATGTAGGTACCTAGGTACGAGTACAAAACACTGCCTACCACGAAACGGGGGCAACAAACGGCAGACGGCAAACAGAACGGGAGGCTACATATGACAAACTTCTCCAGAGATCCAGTGGCACGAACCGTCCGATCGGCTACGGGACGAGAGACAGGGATAAGCGAGCAAATTTCTTCAAACGCGAGCTCCGCAGTAGAGTCATTGTCTGTCCTACGGTAGTTTGTTGATGAAATCGGTCCATCGTCTGTATGTGACTGATTTGGTGTAGCTGTTCATAGTATGAATAGTATGAAAACCTAGCTACACCACCAGAATAACCTTTAGAGTCCCTACTTCCAAGTGTTGAAACGTATTGGTAATCTGTTGTCAGAGTGTGTTGAGCAAGTATGTGGCGTAAATCACATACGTTGGACTTGTACTCTAGGTACACAACCTGATCATCGAAGCATAGAATAAAGCGTAGATTCGATTGGCTATACGTTAAACGGTTAAAAGGCGATTCTTCTGGTTATAATCATAAAAAACCAGAATCCGAGAGTCGAATCCTTGGAACCAAGGGCCAGACTGGAACGTAGGAGCAGTGTCTAACAATATTTTCAATCTCAATTATCTACCTTCATTAGTGACACCCTACACGAAACGACCATAAACTACCATACAAGCTCAGCCTGCCTTGTACTCCCGACGCCTTTCACGCTTAGCAAACTTAGAATCGTAACAATATGCCAGCCGGCGGGTATAGCTATGATACAGTAAAGAACCCTAGTCCTCCTATAGGACTACCCCCTTTAGAGGGCCTCGATCGCCCGCGTGAGCACATCCAGACTCTGCATACCGATGGTCTTGCTTCCATCCTCGTTCAGCAGCGTGGCTACGTCACTCAGGATACCCAGGGGGATGTAACAGCCTTCTTTCGCACGCTCCAGGCTTTCCTTGAGCCTGCTGGTGTGCTCCCACTCCCTGGCGGCCACCTCAGCTCTCTCGATGATGCGGTCGGCGATGCCGCACATGGCGGCGCAGTGCATACCGAAGCTGCCCTCGGCCACGCCGTCCTCTAGCTTGTATAGGAATGTCACGCGTCGCCGCTCGTCGTCGACGTGTATCCGCATCCGCTTCGCTCTGATCTCCGGATGGCTCTCGAACTCGGTCGCGAGGGAGCGGTAGTGCGTAGCGAAGAAACCGACGCACCCGACGTGCGTGGCTACGTGGTGCAGGACGGCCTGGGCCACAGCGACGCCGTCGTAGCTGGAAGTGCCGCGGCCTAGCTCGTCGAGAATGACAAGCGAGCGCGGCGTGGCTTCGGAGAGAATTTTCTTAGTCTCCGAGAGCTCGACAAAGAACGTAGACTGCGCCGCGAAGATATTGTCGTTGGCGCCGAGCCGAGACATGATGCGGTCGCATGGTGTTAGCCTGGCCGAGGTGGCAGGCACGTAGCAACCGATCTGCGCCATGATGACCGCGACACACGACTGCCGCAGGATTGTGGACTTACCAGCGGCGTTCGCACCCGTGAGGAGATTAATCTTGGCCGAGTCCCCTCCCAGCATGACGTCGTTGGGGATGAAGTCGTCTACCGCGTTAAGCATGCAGGGGTGCCGCAGCTCTACAAATTCGACAACACTACGCTCCTCATCTACGAAGACGGGCCGGCAGCTTGGCTCGCCGAGGGACGAAGAAGCTCTGGCCAGGCTGAGGAGGCAGTCGAGCTGTGCGGTGACGCGAATGGCCCGCAACCAGGTCTCGTAATCAACGTCAAACCGCTGGAATAGCCGTGTGGCGACTTCTCGTACAAGCTGGGAGTGCGTCTCCTCGGCCTCCTGCAGCTGCCGCACGAGGTCCGTGAGCCGCCCGAAGTAGTAACGCTTGACACTCGCGGTAGCAGACATCTGCCGCCAGTCCTTGGGGACCTTGACGGATTTGGGCGCCTCGATCTGGTACACTTCCTTCCCCACGTCCGTGAACTTGAGAGACCTGTTCTTCAGCTCCGCCTTCTTCTCGTCCAGAAGCTCCTGGAGGTCGCTCTTGATCTCGGCAATCCTGTCGTGGCTCTTGTCAAAGTCCTCTTCGATGCCGCGCTCCGGGATGAGAATCTTGTCTTCCTTAGCCTTCTTCCGATCGAAAGCAGTCTTCCAGTACGACAGCGGTTCTTCGAGGTTCGGCAATGACGAAACGAGACGGCCGATCAGGCCCTTCCCGCCGCCGAAGGAACCAAGGAGAGCCGCGGTACGGTCGATCTGCTCGAAGCCTTCGAGAACCCGTACGAAGTCTTCTGGCCGGCAGGCCCCGGCGTGGATCCGCGAGATGAGGCGCTCGAGATCCGGCATCTTCGTCAGTTGCGACGATAGCCTCTCTCGGACAGCTGGGTCGGCGTTGAGCTCGTCTACGGCGTCAAGGCGCTCGTCGATCTTTTGTATGTCGCACAGGGGATGGCATACCCACTGGCGGAAGAGCCGCTTGCCAAAAGGGGTGACGCACCGGTTCAGGAGGGCGAATAGCGTGCCGTCTGCGCCTCCGTTGACGGAGTTGGCAAATATTTCTAGGTTGATGAGGGTCTGACCATCGAGGATCAGCGTGCCGTTCTTGCGGATTGGGTCGTACCAAGTAAAGTTGCCCTGCGACAGCAAGTCCCGCTCAATCTTGAGCACTCTCAGGTACTGGACCAGAGCGCCGAGGGCGGACATCAGCAGGTCCTTGTCCCTCGCTTCGGTCAGGACGCCGGGCCAGCGCTCCTCCGCCTCGTCTTCGGAGAAGTATCCGTTGCAGCCGAGCTCCCGCCGCGTGAGGTCGGCTTCCCAGAACTCGCTCCCGGACTTGAAATAGTTCCATATGGTGGTGGGAGAGGTGCCATTCTTAAGAATGCGCAGGGCTTTGGTGGAGATGCGAGACTTCTCGAGGAGCAGCTCCCGGGGATTTGTCTGGGCGACGAACGTCTCGAACTTGGTCAGGTCAACATCGTCCTCAAACTCGGAGACGAAGAACTGGCCCGTGGCGGCGTCGACAAAGGCAATGCCGAATGCCGGGTGGTCGTCCACGACGGACTCCTTGACGGCCACGCAGTAGGTCGCTGTGTCGTCCTGGAGCATGCCACCATCGACCAGCGTACCGCCCGTCAGGATGCAAGCTAGCTCTCGACGGATGATCTTTTCCTGCTTCTTGGCCTTGACGTCGACCCTCTCGCGCATCTCTTTGCCCAAAGCCGTCTCCATCTGGTCGACACGCGCGACCTTGTAGCCCTTCGCTATGAATTGGTTGACCCACATGTCGAGCGAACTCTCCGGCACGCCGACCATGCGCATATTGACGCGATCTGTAAGCTTGAGGTCGAAGAGCTGGTGGCCGACGGTGGCGTCGTTCTCGTACAGCTCGTAAAACTTCCCCTTCTTGAAAAAGACCACAGTATCCCAGAGCTTCTGCTTGATCTCCCAATACTGCTTCTCGAAAGCCGAGAAGCCCTTCCACGCCGAAGGGGGGACGTAGACGGTCGAAGGGTCGAAGTCCGGGTGGCCTGGGGGGTGCCGGTCGATATCGTTGATGTTGGCCAGCCAGGTATAGCGCTCCTCGGGCTCGCGGGTGTGCGCCTTGGGCTTGCCAGCGGCAGCTTTGGGCGTAGAACGAGCAGGCCGAGGCTTTGCCGGCTCGATATTGTCCGGGTCGTATTGCCACTGCCGAGCAGTCGACGTCGAAGGTACGTCGTTTGCTAACTCGCCGTCCTCGTCCTCGTCTTCGACTGCCTCGTCTGCCTCAACGCGAGCCGCGGGGGACGGGTGCGACCGCTTTCGTGCAGCCTGTGGCTTGGATGGACGCTTCCGCTTTCTAGCCGGGACGTCTGAGTCGTCGGAAACGACAAAATCGGCCATCTCATCTGCAGCAAGGAGTTGTCAGAGTGCGACCGTAACAGGAATAGGGAGCTTTCACGGCTGCCGGAATCATACCGTCTTCATCTTCTAGGGGCGCGTCTTTGCCCTCCTCGTAATCCTCTTCCTCGTCGTCTACGATATTGGACCGCTGGCGACCGCGTCGCCGAGCCTGGGAGGCTATGATGGCTGTGAAGACATCCTCCTCTTCGTCATCGGATTCGGCGTAATTGACCGTCTTCTTGGCCTGCAGAGAGCAAATGTGAGTAAGAAAACAAAAAGAAATGCGCGAAGATGGGCCTTTACCTTGCGAATAGGACTGCTAGCCTCGACGGAGGGGGCGTTCAGGGGTTTCTGCTTGATTACGGCCTTAGCAGGATTGACGAGCGGGGGAAATGAATCAATGCTAGATACCTTTAGGGTAGCGGCGGAGCCATGGTTTTCCTGAGAGCTGGATGGTTCCAGGGCATCGCTGCTCGGGACGGGAGTGATATTAGAGGGTTTCCTATTGGCGTTGGATTTGGTAGTTTCCTTCAGACAAGAAGGCGAGGAGAGTACAGAGCTCTGGGACGGGGATGCCTTGGCGAAGAAGCCGAGAATGCTCTGCTGCTTTCCGGTAGCAGAAGACGAGACGGAACCTTGACTCCTAGACGCGGAGGGTGTCATTTTGGCTGGTGTCCGAGAATCGCCCATCTTGGTAAGACCCTCTTGACCACACAGTATATGGACTTGGACTAAGAAGCAACCGAAAGTTGTACGCGAATTGGGAAAACGGACAGCCTTTTATTAAAGTAATCGAGGCCGTGAGAAGGGGGCTCCGGTTCAGCAGAAACAGAAATAGTTGAGTTAGTATGTAGGATATACGGAGTGGTGAAGAAGATTGGACGAAGACGTAAATTATAAATTGAGCTTGGATTTCAATTAAAGAGAAGCGCGACTTGGTTCTAGCTTCGGTCGCATCCCGCGTCAAGGCCGCGTTATCTCCACTTTTACCCCTGCTTACTCTTATCGATAACATGCAGTCATCGCGAATCCTAGTATGCATAAGACGAGGCACGATCTGGCAGCGACTAATTCAAAAATTCAAAAACTTGAATAAGAGGATCAGACATATCCTCCTCCTCTATCTCACCATACAAACCCCTTCGGTATGCGATGTGAGGTACATTAAATCGCGGTCGCTTCTTTCCTTTATTCCGCGGTCCCTAGGCGACATCGAACAAATCTGTCGGGTCCTCCAAAAGAAAAAACATAGACCGGTATCAGCGAATCATGAGACGACGTTACAGCACGGCTCGTCCCTCATCCCTTATCCACGTGCCTCTATACCGAGCTCGGTGTGGACGGAATCAAGCTGACTTTTCGTCAGCATTTTACCAGCCTCTTCAAATTTCTCATCTTCCCAGCAAGCTTTCTTATTACTTGGCGCATAATAACTTGATCTTCAAGGATAAGCTCATCTTATGAATACAGGTCACCGGTACGCCGAGATGTATACCGTGCTACTTCAATGGCCATTCATTGGACAATGGCAAGATACATCAAGACATCGATTCGGAACTTCCCTATCGTCTCAGCTTCTGTCGATCTCTGGACGCCTCGCTTGGAATAAATAAAATGAGCTTTCCCTCAAGTCTTAGATCCCATTCATGCTTTGACGTAGTCCGTGTTAGAAAAGGCTTGCTCGATTAGGCCTCTCTCCGCGCCTCTGCTTCTCGACTGCGCAATTCGTAATTAGTCGCGATGCACGTCAAGACAGCTTCAATCGTCGTCGCCGTCTTTGCCGCGGCCCAGACGTCCGCCCTACCGAAGGCGGAACAGCCGACCCAGCACTACTTCCAGAATGCCGAGCTCGGTCCGCGTCCGCAGTTCCTAGTAACGGACATGGACGAAGGCTGGCTGAAGGATCGGTTGTCTGCGTGCTCCGACATGGTAGCACGGCCTACCAAGTTCAGTATCGGCCATCGCGGCGGCGCCTGTCTTCAGTTTCCAGAAGAGACGCGTGAGTCCGTCGAGGCTGGCACACGCATGGGCGCCGGCATCCTCGAGTGCGACGTAGCCTTTACCAGTGACCGCGAGCTCGTCTGTCGGCACGACCAGTGCGACCTGCATACGACGACCAACATCGTCGCTACCGACCTGAACGCTAAATGCACCACCCCCTTTACGCCGGCGCGTAACGGTACGGGAGCCACGGCGCAGTGCTGCACGAGCGACATCACATTGGCTGAGTTCAAGTCGCTGTGCGGGAAGATGGATGGCTACAACGCCTCGGCCACCACCCCCGAGGACTTTCTGCACGGCACTCCCGCCTGGCGGACCGATCTATACGCGACCTGCGGCACGGTCCTCTCGCACAAGGAGTTTCTCGAGCTGGTCGACGCTCACGGCCGCGACTTCACCACCGAGCTCAAGCAGCCTCGCGTGCCCATGCCTTTCGACGGGGACTACACGCAGGAGCGCTACGCGCAGCAGGTCATCGAGGAGTACCGAGCTGCCGGCATCGACCCGTCGCGAGTCTGGCTCCAGAGTTTCTCGTTCGCCGATGTGGCTTACTGGCTCCAGGCGGACCCGGCGTTTGGTGCGCAGGCTGTGCTACTGGACGAAAGCGGTGACACACCGGAGTCATTCCCGGGCGCCGTAGCCAACCTCTCATTTTACAAGGATGCCGGGGTGCAGATCGTGGCGCCGCCGCTTCCATACCTCGTCGCTCTAGGAGAAGGCGACGAGTACATTCCCTCGGACTATGCGACGACAGCAAACGCCCTAGGGCTTAAGATTTTGACGTGGTCTCTTGAGCGATCGGGTCCTTTGGCGCAAGCCGCAGCCGCCGACGACTATTACTACTCGACTATCGCTAACGGCACCCACAAGGACGGTGATATGTATAGGCTTGTCGACGTTTTGGCGAGACAGGTCGGGGTCCTGGGCATCTTCTCAGACTGGTCCGCTACCGTCACGTATTATGCTAACTGCTTCGGTTTTTTCTAGGCATGAAAGTAATGGGTTCCTGTAAGCTAAACAATGAATCCATAGTATTCAAAAGACCTAGCTGGATGTACCTATATATATCTAGATACTAATAAAGTACTGTGGCACCAGCTTGTAGGTGCAGACACGGCCGCGGAGATATGTCTCTTGGTAGATAAAGGGAACCTAAGTAAACAAAGGTCTCGTTCATTTACCAACCTTACCTGGTACTAAATGAGGTTTTATTCGACGGTTCAGGTTTTTTACAGCTGTGTTCTCTGGCATATACAGACCTGACTGCAGTCTACCCATCTCTTGGGGAATCCTATTCGACGGTAGTATTATATCAGAAGATTAGCATTCTCGAACACGACCAGGCCATGCGAGAAAAACAGTTTGAAAATGACTTTTTCTCTCTAGGCAGATACCTTCCAGGGCCATACTGGACATGCATTGCTCTTCGAAGCACGATAAGTCGATATTCAGTAGAGAAGAACACTCGTGGTCACGATGAACCATATGACGGTGGAATGTTTAGACAACAGGAGTGAGTCGATGGGTGAACAAATTATTCAACGCAAATCTGAGCGTATTACCTAGGTACCCCTAAGGTAAGGTCACCCCTGTATATCTTATTCCCGGAGCGGAACTGTTGACAATACAGGCCCCCATAACTTCATGAAAACTTGGTCACTACAGCCATTTATGGATCTTACCTTCTTTAAGCCAAGCCCTCTCCAACTGTTTCGGCATGATTTCATCAGCTACAGCGTATATGGCATCATGCCACCATCCCCGCTTCGCTGGGGGTTCAACGCGGCAATGCTCCCAGTAAACTCGGCAATCGATCTGCAGTGATAAGAGGGAGGGTCGCCCAATGCGAATATCGAAGTTCCTACGAGCCGTCTCGACGAGGCGACATCTGTAGCCATACACCATCATAGAAGCAGACCATGGCAAGTTCGATCAAGAAGGTGGCCGTTGTCGGCGTGAGCAGCCCTTCCGAGCATTTGCCACGGCTCTTGCTAACATTGTTACCTACTTAGGCGTCGGGAAATCTGGGAAAGGAGGTCGTCCAGGAGCTCCTCAAGGCAGGATTTGAGGTGACGGCACTTGCGCGCGAGGATTCGACGTCCGAGTTCCCGCCGAACGTCACTGTTAAAAGGGTAGACTACCAATCTGTAGAGTCACTCACTTCGGCTCTTGAGGGACAAGATGCGGTGGTGTCAACTATCGCGACCGTAGCCGTCGGCAACCAGACACCTCTAGTCGATGCAGCCGTCTCGGCCAAGGTAAGACGGTTCATCCCGTCAGAGTTTGGAATCAATACGAGAGTCGTGGGCGGCACTGCGATTGGCAGCATTCTCCAAGGAAAGGTCAAGACCCTCGACTACATCATCGGCAAATCCCAGGAGAACCCGTGGTTTACGTGGACTGGCATTTCGAGTGGGCTCTTCTTCGACTGGGTAGGTAGTGACCAAGAACCACAATACCACAGAGAGACACGTAATGCTAACGAATATTCTTGCGTGTAGGGACTTAGGGTCGGGTCCGTGGGGTTCGATAAGCGTACGAAGACTGCCACCATCTACGACTCGGGCGATGAGCCCGTGCAGGCTTCGAACCTCCCATTCCTCGGAAGGGTGGTCGCTGCCATCCTGTCCCAGCCGGAAAAGACGGCAAACCAATACCTCTCTGTCGCCTCCTTCAATCCCTCGCAGAACCAGATCCTTAAGATCGTGGAGGCAAAGACGGGAGAGAAGTGGAAGGTAGAGCACGCCAGCACGGCCGAACAGGAGAAGATTGGGGTGGAAAAATTGAGCAAGGGGGATTACAGTGCATTCTCTAATCTCCTACGGAGTCGTATCTACGCGGACGGTGCCAAACTAGCCGTAGGAGGGGAGAACAGTGCAGTCGGTCTTCTCGGGTTGCAGGAAGAAGACCTGGCAGCAAGCGTAGAGGAGTGGCTACAAGAGTAAGGATGGGCTATGTTACGGGACTTTTCTATAAAATTGGGATATGTGTAAAGTAGGGAGCCTGACAGTCTCGAGAAGAAGGACTCTGGTTTACCATTTGCGTGCATGCAAAGCGTGTAAATTTGACAGTTACCTACGGGAGATTGTTCCTTAGCCAGCGTTTGTCTTCCCGATTTTTTTCTTTTTCGGATTGATGCCTTGTTACCGCGGCGTAAAACTATATACAGGGGGGATCTCATCCGACTCTCGACGAACGACGCCCTTGGGCTCTCCGCGCAGGTGAGCTTAGGCAAGGGCGGGAACCTCCCACGGAGCCCAGTTAGCCATAGACACGGTGGCGCTGCTCTTCTCGACCTCGGGAGGCGCCGTCGTACCGGCGAGGAGGAAGTAATTGATGTAGGCGGTGAGCTCGGCCTGCTGCGAGGAGGGGAACTGGCAGTGGCCGTGGCCACCGACGAGGGAGAAGCCCATGTTGGTGGGGACGCCGAGACCCTTGTAGATGAGACGGCCAGCCTTCATGCATCCGGTCGTGCTGACGGGGCCGAGCCAGTCGATGTCGTTCTCGAAGGCGAGCAGGCCGCGAGGAGCGACGAGGGCAGCCAGCATGTGGTGGTCCTCGGGCATGGTGTTGGTCTTGGAGGTGTACGCGTTCAGGTTCTGGCTGAACCACACGTTCTCGCCGACGATCTCGCCGGCCGTCTGGATGTTCTTGCCCTTGTTGTGCTCGTCGTCCGAGATACGCCAGCAAGCGGCACCGCCAGAGCCGGACTCCTGCGGGAGGGTGAGGGCGATACGGTTGGCGAGGGCACCGACGATGAAGGCACCCTTGCCGTTTCGGGAGCAGCCCGTGGTACCGAGCCTCTTGGGGTCGATGCCGGTGGCAGCAGCGCCGAGCTGCTCGAGGCCGTCGATGACACGGTCGACACCCCAGGCCCAGGCGGTCAGGGCACCGGCGGTGTGGGTGTTGCCGAAGAGGGTGTAGAAGGCGCCCTGGCCGCGGGACGAGCCGGAGGCCTGCGAGGCGAACTGGTCGTTGTTGAAGCCGATGGTGCCGACGGTGCCGGGGATGGGGAGAGAGGAACCACCGATGGTGATGATGGCCGGGCCCGGGCTGGTGCTGGCTTTCCTGATGGCCGTGCTGATGGTCACGGACTTGGAGCCTACGGTAACCTTGACCGACATGGTTGTTCCGGAAAGCGATGCCTCCACCTTGTCGGGCGGCGGGGGGTACGCGCCTAGCTCGTACTGCTGCAGGAGCTTGCTGATCTCCTGCTGGCGGCAGGTCCAGTCGGCCTTGCTGGCGACCTTGGTGCCATCCTCGTAGGTGAACGGGTCAGGCAGCGCGGCATAGCTCACAGCCGGGTACGTATCCTGGAGAGCACAGTCGCTGGTGTTCTGACGTTGGTAGATATCGGCGAACGGCAGGGCGGTGGCTGCGGAGCCCAGCAGGAGGGCGGAGGCGAAACGGCGCATCATCTTCGGGCGCGGTATGGTGGCAAACAGAAGACAAAGTTTCCAGGGTGGTGTGCTTGGCTAGCTGGCAGACGACGTGCTCGGGGCAGGGAAGAGGCTCTTATACGTTTGGCTCGAGGTGCGAGCCACGTCGAGACGAGTATCGTCCACCCATCCCACTCGCCCGCCCCTGTCGTTTCGCTCAATTTCCGGGTGATTGCTGGATCTCGGAACTGGGCGGCCTTGCGTCTTCCCAATTCCGAGTCGAAAGGGACAGTCCGCCGTCCAGCCCGAGATTTAAGGCAGCTCTAGCCAAGTCGAGACGTCGAGGCGCACCCCACTTCAAACGACGTGATATAAGACGTTATGCATACTCTACCCCGAGTGTTTCGATGCGAATGGTGCGTCTAAGATTCCTTGTCGCGCGTGGCGAGAGTCACCCTGACGCTGAGGTATTCTTGGCACTTTAGGGATCATGGCTGGTGGGCGCCTGGCGTAAGGAGCCTCCACATTCCCAAATGTGGAGAGATGGGCTAATATGGCTAATATAGATGTTTCTGTGCGAAAGTTTTGAGTCACGTAGCATTGATATGATCATTGCCAATATATCAAGAATGTGCCCCTGGCTCTAGGTGTGATGAAGCATCCCCAAGTTACCTGCGGGGAAGCCGTCTCATGTCTGCTCGAGTGGTCAAACCACGGCTGAAGGGCGACGACTCTGACAGGCATCACGATTCCCTCCCCATACTCCGCGTCTTGCCAAGGAGAATATCGAGATTTGGTTTTTTTTTTGTTTTTTTTTTATCATTTTATTTTATTTTTGTTGCCCCGAGGGCGTAGCACATGTTCGCAACTATGTTGCATTTCCTCCTTTAGTATATTGGCGAACTGCTCCCATCTCCCATTGCACGATATAAAGTAGGTTACCAGGTAATTAAGGATTTGGGCGTGGCTAATTTCAGTGTTCCTATTCTTAGGCGTCGTAAAGAACCGAGGACCCAAATTGGATATTCTTGTATATAGCCGAACGGATAGGGTCGCATCCAACTGCCTGCTAGACGCTCCGAATTACCGCACGCGGTTAAAGCATCGAGCAATTGCCTCCCCGAGTCTCATGGCACTCGCCAGAACACCTGGCCCTGTTTCCAATATCAATAGCAGTGGCAAGCTTCCCCAGGTTCTTGGCGGCCGGTAGTTGGGGGCGCCTCCTCGAGATTCCAATACGGCGACGCCTCTTAGATGAGAAACCAATTGCTTCTTTTTTTCAAAGCAGCATCATCACCGTCAAAATTTGTTACGAGATGGCGAGTCCGTTTCTCTTGGCAGCTTGGCTGCTGCTAGTTAGCTCCGTCGCCGCCCACGGCGGCCTCACGAACTACACCGTCGGCGACACATGGTATAGGGGGTAAATTTTCCTGCTTCCGGACGCAAGAGGCACATTGCTGAGAGGACGGTCGCAGATACAACCCGGACGAGGCTTTAGAGGCCCAGAAAGGCCAGCCGTGGATGGTCCAAAGGATATGGGCCAGCATAGACCCCATCTTCTTCGTGAACGACACTGGTCTGGCATGTAACACCCCCGGTACGGCGCCGCCTTCGTATATCCCCGTGGCGGCAGGAGATAATATCACAGCCGTCTACTGGTACTGGCTGCACCCTTACGGGCCTATGTCCGTCTGGCTTGCCGACTGTGGGTCGTCCTGCGAGGATGCCGACGTCAACAACTTGGATTTCTTCAAAATCTGGGAGGCAGGCCTGCTAGAAGGAAACTTGGAAGGGGGAATCTGGTATCAGAAGCAATTTCAAAACTGGGACGGGTCGCCGGACCTCTGGCCCGTCACGATTCCCGCCACGATCAAGCCGGGATTTTACGTTATTAGACACGAGATCCTGAGCATTCACATTGCGGACAGGCCGCAGTTTTACCCCGAGTGCGCGCATCTCAACATAACGGGTACGGGGACGGCGGTACCGTCGCCCGAGTACCTGGCCAAGTTTCCCGGAGCTTATAAGGAAGACGGTAGGGATCTTTCATAACACTCTGCTCCCCCTATCTCTTACGTATCACTGACGGCCCCAGATCCCTCGATTAAGATCGACATCTACTCGGAAGAGAACAAGAACGTATCGGTAAGACTGCGCAGTTCCCCGCGGGATAACATTACGAGGTTAACATGGAGCGTAGAAGTACATGATCGCCGGCCCGCCGGTGTGGAACGGGTGAGAAACAAAAGACCCATCACTATAGATGCTTAGACGTTAATATTGCACAGGCTTCCGGTAAATAAATACTGCCACGATTGCTGATACGCACCAGAGTCAGGCCTATCTGGTTTGGATAGGGTTTAACGGGTAATGGAATGTATTATGATTTTCTAGAGTGGTCCCGTAGCAATGAATACGCCATAGGAACTAGTCCAGCTCTCAAGGTCTTTGCAACCCTCCTATCCATGCGTTACACGCTCTAGAGGAGGCGATCTATGCTCTTACCCCCCTTGCGTTCCTTTCTTCGGGACGGCCCACCGAATGGGCTTGCGAGAGGACTCATGATACTTGTAGACGGTCCTCGATTGTCGGCCCAGTGTACATCTCGGAGGCCGGCCCATCTCGGCGTCGTGATGGGGCTATTCTCGTTGGAACCTCCCATCCTACGAAGTGGAAGATCGTCCGCATGTCCGGGTCCCTGCCCATTCCTTATCTCACCCCGTCCCTTTCCCGTATCCCCATCGCCACCCATCCAACGGCCGCCGCTCACGAGCTCTGTAAGTTTCCCGCCCTTCGCCATCAGTACGTCGTAAGGACCAGATTCGACCGCCCGACCCCGGTCGATCACGACGACGCGGTCTGCTACGTGCATCATCTCCTTGCTGTGCGTAACCATGACGACGCAGAGGCCCTCCTGTCCCCCACGACGGGAAGCAAAGAGGTCAAAACTGTCGTCGGCACGAAAGTCAATTACGGCTGACTGCATTAGAGAGCATATGGTATTGCCCACGGCCTCGGCGCTTTCGTAGTCTAGCGCGCTCGTGGGCTCGTCGAGAACTAGAATCTTGGGCCTCCGAGCCAAGGCCCTAGCGATGCAAACTCGTTGTGCTTGCCCCCCGCTGAGAGCTTGCCCGCCGTTGCCGACGATCGTGTCGTAGCCGGCCGCGAGGCTGCGGATGAAATCGTGGATACCCGCCTCCTTCGCAGCCCGCTCGAGGTTCTCGCGTGCGCGCAGGGGTGAGTCTTCGGGTAGTCCGTAGGAGATGTTCCCAGCCAGGGTGTCTGGAAAGAGAAATGGGGCTTGAGGGACGTAACCGATTTGGCTTCGTAGGCCGTGGGCGCTTATCTCAGAAGCTGGAACGGACGCGAATGTCAGCGCCTGCCGTCCGCTCGAAGAGTCTGGAGCGTAGAGGCCAAGGATGACAGACACGAGTGTGCTCTTGCCACATCCTGAAGTACCAACGAGGGCCGTGGACGTCCCGGCGTCGAAGCGGAGGGAGAGGCCTCGAAGGATAGGCCGGCGCTGAGAGGGATAGGTGAATGAAAGACCATCCATGCAGATTGGGAGGGGGTTCATGAGCTTCGTGTCGCCTTTGGACTCGTGGGAGGCGTCCGTGGGCAGATTGGCATAATAGAGCAGCTGAGAGGCGGTAACCTGGGCGGCAGAGATGCCCGGTACGGAATTTAGTACGGTCGAGGCGCTGGTGAGGCCGATGACGAGTAGGTTTACTACCTGCAACATCGCCTGCGCCGTGATCTCCCCGTCTCTCGAGAGGAGCACCGTCGCGTACCAGAAGATGAGCGCCATCGTGAACCACAGCGCGGACTGCCAGCAGGCGAAGAGCGTAGCTGTCCAGGAGGCCTTCTTGATACCGAGATCAAAAGCTACGAGGCTGGACTTCTCGTGCTTCTCAGAAAAGAAGTTCTCCAGCGTCAAAGCCTTGACAACGCGCACGTTAGTAAAAGTCTCGGTCGCAACCGCGCTTGTGTCCTCCACTGCTCTATCGTATCGAGTTTCCCACTTCTGGGACACGACAGAGAATGCCTTAGTAGCTGCGGCGAGGACGGGAGCACTCGCGAGGCAGACGAGGGTGAGCCGCCACGAGATAGCTAGCGCCCACGCGAGCGTGCCGAAGACCATGACAACGAGGATCAGCAGCAGCGGGGCAAACCGACCAACGAGGTTACGCATCTCCTCTGCGTTGCGGTCCATGCATTCACCAACGCGACCCGCCGAGTGTTCAGGTGTGTCGAACCAGGCCTTTGGCTGCCGCAGGATCCTGCCGAGCGCACGTGTTCGCAGTGCGTCTACCCAGGCTTGGCCCGCGTGCTGCATTAGATACTGGCTCAAGAATATTGCCACCGACCCCGTAGAAGCGATGAGTAGCAGGTAAAGAGCCCACCTCCGTCCAGTTGCCATCCGATCCCCGTTCGAATACAGCACGGCTAGTAGGTTTGCGAATACGACGGAAAAGGCCGGAACGGAGCCCGCGACAGCGAGGCTCGCGAGGAACCCCACAACGAGGAAGATCCTCTCTTTTAAGGTCAGACACGGCCAGACGGTCTTGTAGATGCTGCCCAGGGAAGCGGCCGTTGGCTCTTGGGACTTTTGCTTTGTTTGGTCTAATTTCTCCTCGCCATCGCTGTCGTTGCTCTCGTGGGGCCCCAACTCGGTTTTCCCAGGGCTTGAGATGCGCTTCCGCTCCTTACGGGCAGAGCCGCTCCTATTATCTCGCACGGTATCTCCCAGGTCCCGCATGCGATCCAAGCTTGCTCTCTTATTGGTTCGTGTGGTGGACTCGTCTGGGGATGTAGGGTAAGTCTCCGATCTCCACGGGGTCGAAAGTCGTCTCCCGATCGAATGGACGGTTCGCGAGAGGCTTTGCATTGTCGACTTGCCTGTACGGGGCTCGTACGGGTCAAGTTCGTCCCGAAACTCTACACGATGCGATGGACGAGTCAGATATTGGTTGCTTTCCCGATTCTGGAAAGGCCAAAAGTAATTTGGTATCTGAGGAATGCTTTGCGATGTGGTGCTTCTTGGCCGGGAAAAGTTGACGACGGCGCTCGTCTGCGGTTCCGGTACAACTTCATCTTCCCACTCGTCTTCCCAGTCGTCTGAAACCGGGGAAGCGACTAGCGTGGCGAACATGCCGTTTTGTACCCGTAGATCTCCACGGAGGCCTTTCTGTACGACGCGCGCGTCGTCCATGACGTAAACGAAGTCTTGGTCGGCAATCTGCGCGACTTCATGAGTAATGACGATCGTCGTCTTGCCGCGCCGCCACTCCCTAATTGCGTCCATGACGAGGCTTCGGCTTAAAAGGTCGAGTCCGCTAGTGACCTCGTCGAGGATCAGCACCGGCGGGTCGCGCAGCTTCGCTCTCGCGAGGGCTAGTCGTTGCTTCTGGCCACCGCTCAGATCGTGGCCGCCAGCTCCCAAGTATGTATCGAGACCCTGCGGTAGAGCCGCCAACGTGGACTGAAGCAGGGCTGTCTGGCATGCAGCTTCGGCCTCCGCTCTTGACACGAGTGTGGAATCACCCCGGCCCATCGACACGTTCGCCAGGAAGGTATCGTTGAAGAGCACGCTTGTCTGCTGGATCAGCGTGACGTTGCTCCGCACCCACTCATCGTCGAGAGTCCTAAGAGCGCGCCCGTCGATCAGGACGTCGCCGCTGAGGGGTTCGTAGAACTTCGCTAGTAGGTTGCCCAGAGTACTCTTTCCCGAGCCACTGCGCCCGACGACGAAATAGAGCTGACCCGCTGCAAAGACAAACGAAGACTTGTCTAATACTATCTTGGACGGGTTCGACGGATACGCGAAGCTGACCTAAAGAAGCGTTAGCGCGAGAGTAGAATGGAAAGGCGAGTCGTCTTCTACTCAGGGACACTCACTTCGTTGATCTCAACTCTACCGAAGCACTGCTTTGGGCGGTAGCCACCCACCATGCGGCGGACCACGCGGCCATCTTCAAAGTCGTTAACGATCGAGTGCAGTGCCTGGCCAGCAGCCATGCCCTTGGCCAGGACCACGTACGTAGGTATGAAAGCTTGGAAAGCTTGTAGCGCGGCGAGGGCTGCGTAGAAGGTGGTCACGATGTTTCCAGAGCTCGCGCCTCCATCTACAAGAACGGCGCCGTAGTAGAACCCAAGCACAAACATGCCCTCCACCCAGAGCTTTACGTAGGCGTGCTGCCAGGCGGCTGTTCCGGCTTGTACGAGGTACCTATCTGCGCATCGTTGCATTGCACGTACGTACTGCCATGTCTCGTGGTCGGTGGCATTAAAGATCTTTACGAGGTCTACTGACGCAACAGCCGATATCGCGTACTTGGACGCTCGGGCGAGCTCCTCCTTCTGCGCTCGGATGGCGGACTTGAGCCGACGGCTCAATACTGAGAGGATGCCAATAGAGACGGGCACGGTAGCCAACAGCACGAGGGTGAGCTTCCAGGAGCCATGTAGGGCCACAGCGAGGTTTCCGAGGGACGTTGCAGCCTCAGCTACAAGAGAGCCTAGCGCTGCCGAAGACGCAGACTGAAGTTCTCGGCTCTGCCTGCTACATGTTAGCTGAGTCTTGTGTAAAATTGACAACAGTAAAAAAAAAAAATAAAAAAAAAAAAATAAAAAAAAAAGGCAAAGCCCGATAGTGGGGTGCGTACGTCTGCGTCGTCACCAGCAAGCTGGCTATTCCATTCTCCTGGCGGTCGAACCAACTCATATCCTTTTTCAATAGAGCGCAGAATGTCATCCGGCGGATGTTTTCCACTTGAAGCTCACCAAATATGGACCAGGAGAATGTAAGGGTGAAATTGACGAGCCATCCCGCCCCGCCAGCGAGTGTTAAGATGGTGCACCAAGACGAGATTTGGGCGAGGGCGTCTGGGCCGCTCAGTCGGCCAGATCCAAAGTCGGCAACAACCCCGAAAATCTTTCCAATGAGGATGGATAGAGATGTCCGAAGGGCGCCTGAGAATAAGGACGATATCAGGCCCACGGTCAGCGATCCGTAATGCTGTCGAGTCGTAAAGGTAAATAGGTGTTTGGTGGAAGGTTGCTGTTGTCGTTTCGGGTCTGTCAGCGGCGGTCGCGAGGAGGCGTGTGTTTCGCGCCCGCCGCTGTCAGGTTCGGAGGGTGTTGGATTTTGACGAGGCATATCGATGAAGTAGCATTCTACCGTGCTGCGTATTGCTTCGTTGCTCTGCTCGGCGGTTTGGCCTCGCGTCGCTCGTTGATTAGCACGAGCTTCAAGGTATTGTGTGTGCGCGCCGCCTTTCATTTTCTGCTCGGTGCAGTCGGTAGCTTCTAATGTTATTGTCCTGTGGACAAGCACACCTTTGTCCCTTCAGATATGCCTTAAAGAGGTGGCGAGGGCCTTTGTCCCAGAGTTGCTTAATCGTCACAAGCAACAATTGCCTACAGGCTAAGGATTTAAGGCAAAGAAAATAAAAGTGCGAAAATACCTAAGGTAGGTGCCAAATTTTGTTAGCCTCTAATGAAGAAAGTCGACCAAACCATTGCCGAGACGGATTGCTGAATCTTTGACAGTTCACGTAGAGCTAAAGTATTCCGGGGAGTTTTCCAACCAAGTCGTTCACGAGATGCCCTTAAACGTGGGGCGATTCGTTCATTGATGTTCCTACCAACGCATTGCTATGAGTGAGTTGTTTCAAGAAGAAACAGACCCACAAGGTTCTATAACTATAGAGCGAGTGCCTTGTCAGGCATGGAGGTTCGCCGTAGCCTCGTTGCGTCGCCGCGTAGTGACGGACTGCTATGGCCCTACATGGCCCCTTCACGGCCCCTTCACGGCCCTTTGCCCGTACCATGGTCGTGTTACGCCAAGTTTAGCACGGGTACAGATCTGGACGATGGAAGCTATAGGTATTCCGCAGTTGTAGTCGTATTGAAAAAAGCGAGAAGAGGTATCCATTAAGGCTTCGCAGCGCTGGCTTTCTCGTAGATCCAATCGTTGAGACCAGCCTTGTTCCGAGCTATCTCGATGGCATAGAATTGCATTCTGGGGACTAGAATAGAGGACCTAGTTAGCAGGTGATCCATAGGTTGCGAAGGAGGAGAGGGAGTACCGAAAATGGTTGTGTCCTGCTCGTATTCTACCTTGGGACTGGTTCGCAGCATGGTTCCGAAGTTGTAGTCGTCCACCTTCTTCTCGTAGGCCATTAAGAACTTTCGCCACCGTTCCTTGCCGGCCTTGCTCTTCATCTCATCCTCGTCGATAGGAGCGGCCGGATCGAATTCGGGGAATTCAGTCTTGAGGTGCTCGTAAATGTCGTCATCCATCTTGGTGAGCCGGAGCGACGAGCCCTTGATCTTCTCTAGGATAGCCCAGTACGTCTCCAAGTGTCGCACAGCTTTCACCGCGAACTGCTTCTCGATCTGTTGCTTGTCAGTCTACGGCTGCACGCGCTAGGCGTAAGGTAGCCTTACGTCTTCCAGGTTGTCCGCATTCTCTGCGTCGAAGTTCTTCGGAACGGGTCCCGACATTTTTGTAATTTCCTCCATGGTGAATGTGATGTTGGTATGATGTCTATGATGTCGTTCAGGTATGAAGATGTGAAGATGGGGTTATTTTGATGCTGAGCAGAAACAGAGAGCGAGGATGGTTTGCGTTTGTAGAAAATCGTCACTTTCGAACGGCGGGGCAGAGGGGCGGGGAGCTAACGTGGGGCACCATTATGCACACGCCACGTGACTAGTAAAAGAGATTATTACTGATCACATTGTCGCAAAATGGACGACTACTTATTTTTACGAATTTTCTTTCATGAAATGCCTATGCGTATACGCATAATTTGACTGGGTAGATAATAGCCTTCGGTCACATACGATCTAGAAGATGTTGTTTCTGCCAAGTCTTAAAAACTCAAACTGCTTGCTTCGCCGAGCCAAGGAAATGTAACTGGAATTTAGGGCTATACGCATAGCTATGGGGTATAATGGCACATTATGTATATATGAGGCTAGGCTAAGCCTCATCCGGCTATAAGTACAACATCTAACCCATGCGGCGATCTCTGCAGATCAGCCCGGCCTCTGGAAGTGAACAAACACAAACAACGCCGGCACCCGAGGTTACTGCAACTCAGAACTCACCTACTAAACGAGCACGCGATCCCGTTGCCCGAATGAAACAGAACATGGGATAAGGTAGGATCTGGATGATGCTAGTTGCGCCCCTATTCTAGCCGCGCTTGATCTCGGCTCTCAAGCTAAGCTCGACGAAGACTTCGAGGCTTATGTTCGAGGCCAACTGAACACCGAGTACTATTTGGGAGAGGCAATTGGCAGTCACGAGAAACTCGTGAGTGCAGTATTATTTCTACATTCCTATCGCTACAATCATGTGGTACATAGGTAAGATGGCGGACGGTTTAGACATTGTACAATCCTGGTGGATATGAAAGCGATGACACAGCAAACCCAATGAATATTATCGTCTCCGCCACGATTCTACTAAGCCGGTCGGCTCCGCCGTGACCCCTTCATCCAAACGCGCCACCGCTCATACCAACGGAGATGACTATCTACGAAGGCCCCCCTTACCGCTCCGAACTTCTGACCCAGTCACCGCATTGCCGCTGCCGTTCACTTTTCCTGAACTGGCTCGTGCTGAAGCCGTGTTGCCGCGTTGGGGTCTAGACGAT
Source organism: Hypoxylon cercidicola (assembly GCA_022578845.1). Taxonomy (NCBI): domain Eukaryota; kingdom Fungi; phylum Ascomycota; class Sordariomycetes; order Xylariales; family Hypoxylaceae; genus Hypoxylon; species Hypoxylon cercidicola. Next base: position 241,919 of record MU399528.1, read on the forward strand.
AGTCCTCATCCGTTAAAGCAGGCCCCCGACGCGGACCAGTCAGATCACCAGGCTTGAGCATTCGCCTTTTGCCGTCCACCACCACTTCCCACCCTAACTTGGGCTCGAGGCACTCGATCGCGATGCGAGCGTTAAAGCTGTGGCATGCCATCACTAGCCACGCGACCATACCCGTCATCTCCATGCGAAGCGAGTAGGGGAAGACCCATCGCGAGAGAGCCGGCCAATAGTGCTTCGGCGGCACCTCTTCTTTCTTGATGAAGGTGGTGGTGACGATAGTGTCTAGAAGTTCTTTGACGGTGGCATAGCAGCGCTCGCCCGACGACGTTTCGTCTAACCCCATAGGGCTGCAGAGTCCGTAATAGACATTGGCCCCACGCCAATCGATTTTCGCCTGTTCGAAGAACTGACATATACGCATGTTGATCCTGTCGAGGCGCTCTTTTATTTGTCCGTGCTTCCCGTCCGCGTCCGCCTGGGGGTTGCGCCGCGGGTCGTATATGACGTAGCTTCCGATGCGATCGTATACGCCGGGAGACTCGGGCGCCGCGTAGGAGTGCCAGGCGACCACAAGAAAGTCCTTTCCCCATTGGTCCTCCACCCAGATCGGCCAGATTACCCAGGGCTTGCCCTTGACCTGCCCGTAAAAACTATACACGCCTTGCTTATCGCGCGCCGCTGGCGTCGTGTGCATCCTATTGTACATCTCCGCGTGCATCTTGTCGTCGGGGCCCCAAAGCTCAGGTCCACTAGGACTGGGAACAACAACGATATCCTTGACTGGCGGAGGCAGTTGGTTCCACATCTCGCTCGTCGTCACGTCTATGGTAGCCATCGTGATGGGAGCATCTCTGGAAAGCTGGAGACTGCTGAGTGCGTTCATGGCTCGAAAGGCTAGGTGGACGAAAGTCGGCTGTGGGACATCCCTGTTCTTTTTCCTGCTATCGCGCACTCGGTTGTATGTCCCATCGCTGAGCGTCCATCCGTCACCCACGCGTATTACGTAGTCCATCGGGTCGGCGATTGGCATCGCTGGAGGCATCTTCTTCTTCGGCGGGGCCGCGACTCCCGTCTGTCCCCCTTTCTTTTCCGCCATCCTTTCCAGCAGGTAGAAATTGCTGATGTCGGAAGATGGCAACAGAAAATTTTGTGTCCACTAAGGAAGCAGAATTTTCGTCGCAGAAACGGTCTTACAGTCGAAAGATATTGACGGTTCAGAACTCATAAGGTACGTTAGCTAGCCAGGGAAAGAAGTCGTGGAACTCGTCCACTTTTTGACTGCGTAGCGTTATAGCCAACGCCGAGGCCGGGTGCGTATTCCAAAGGTTGATCCGGACAAGCTACCCCCTTTGTCTTCCCAAAGTTCGAACAGCCACCGAAACAATCTGCGACCGAACTTCCTTGTTCTCATCGACGGTTCCGGATAAGAACAGCTCCATCCTATGCGACAATGGTCTGCCTGCTGCTTTCATCCCGGGAGCTACTATGAAGTTCTGCACCGAACGTTGTCGTTTCTAGGACACGCTTGTCTTATGAACTATCACCACTTACTGGGTACTGCTAGCTTATCCATATGTAGTTACCTGTTTATTAGGGAATGGCAAGAGCCGCATAGAATACTAGTGTCGCACGTGTCTAATGACAACAAGGTCCGACGTATAGTTCCAATGAGGTCGGTCGTAGCTAGTCATATTGTAATGAAACATATTTGGGCAAGTAGCTTGCGCTATGTATGGAAGACCAGTACGGTCCTAGCATCTTGCCTACATCAGGGATGATCAGGTGAATTAGATCATATATCATATTTAACGTATCCTGAAGTCTGAGCCAGCAAAGGGGGTGGCACTTATTGCGGAAAAAAGGAAAAAACAGAAAAGAAAAACGGAAAAAAGAAAAGAGAAATCATCGATGAGGCCATTTCTAAATCCAAAAATACATTAAATAATATAGCGCTACGAGACAATAGACTAGATATCTTGTAGTGTACCCATTAACTACTTTGTTATTGTCAAAGCTTTTATATGGCTATACTAGCAATTTCTGATGTTACAGTGGGTTGCCTTACTTTTTTTGACAAAGGGAAACTAATAGCCTGGTCCGAGTAACGAATTTACCGATTAATGTCTAATAAGCACTAAGGTAGGTAATTTCTCTATGCTTGCTCGTCGGGAGGTTGGCACGAGTGACGATATCCACAAGGCCTCCACGGGAATATAATTACGGGAATATCCCGGGAATATCTACCTAGCCTATATCTGCACCTGTTCCCTAGCCCTGACCGTATTATCCCTCGAGTCTCTTTTTCCCAGATCCCAATTCTCTGAGGACACACTCGAAATAGTTTCCAGTACATCGTCATCCAGGCCTACAATCTCGTAGTTGAGTTTTGATCGACAAATGCGCTGGTCCGCCCGACACCGCTCTAATACGCCCTCCTTGTTGCTCGTGTGCTTTTGTGTACCTAAGTTGAATTTACACCTCGACTACCCACCTTTTTGAACCGGTAGGATCAATATTTTACAATCTCATTAGATTGCGAAGTCTTGATGGTATGTATCTGTGTGACCGGCCACACTCGTAATCGACAATCGTCTACACTTACTCTATAAGTGCCTCGCCGATTATTGAGGTCTGTGGTGTGCAAGTCTATAGATATTGGGCTATCGCAGTGCCACTTTCTTTGACAGATTATATGCCGTCTTATTGTACGAGTATACCGTCGAAATCGTACAGCAGTATCCGTCAGCATACCAGGTGCGGGAAAGAAAAGTCGCTACGACTATTTAGGCAGCATCCATAGTATTAATCCTGATCAATGGAACCGATAAATGTCAAAAACGAGCCTTCATACCGTGAGGATGGGGAGCTGGGAGGCCATCTAGGTCTCGGTAGTGAGAAATCCGAAAATGATATCTCGACACTACCTGGCAATTCCGTAGGACACCCCTCGACTCCTAGCGTGGATTATTCGGTATCGGAAGCCGAGATGCTAGAAACGAACGCCCGGGAGACGACCGACGAAGTCCCGAAACTTGACAGCACCGCTCCGATAGCACATCTATACTTAACGTTCGACACGCCGGTAGATTGCCTAGAGCTCCAAGACCCACGACTGGAGGGCTCGGATCTTCCGCCGAGGCCGGATCTTTCGCGTTACACGGACCCACTAACCTGGCCGAAGACTCGGAAAGGCCTTATGGTGGCGATCTCCTGTATCGCCACCGCGTTTACCGCATATGCCGCTGGCGCATATTCCGAGGCTGCGGATCCAATTGCCGCGGACTTGGATACGTCGCGCGAGGGTGCGCTGGCTGGCGTGACGACCTTCTGTATTGGCTTCGCCGTCGCGCCTATGGTCCTCGCCCCCTTTTCCGAAGTCAACGGTCGCTATCCCATCTTCGCCGTAGCCGGAGTCGTCTTCGTCGTTTTCCAAGCCGTGTGCGGCGTGGTCACGAATCTCGCCGGCATGCTAGTCGCCCGGTTCTTCAAAGGCGTCGGCGGAAGCGTGTTTAGCACCATGGTGGGCGGGGTCATCGCCGACATGTACGAGAAGGAGGACAGGAACACGCCCATGGCGCTTTTCAGTGGCTCCGTCTTGGTAGGGACAGGTCTAGGTCCCCTGGTCGCCGCAGTCATGGTCGAGAGGTGGGGTAGCGACGGAGAAAAGTGGAAATGGGTATTTTGGCACCAGGGTGAGTCTTCCTTCTTAACAGCCCCCTACGCTTTTCTTCTCGCAAGGTTTAGGCAACCGTTCCTCGCTGCGGAGTGCACGACATGGAGGGAAATATGCCCCTAGCGAGTTGACGGGACGCACGGCTGACGTTCCAATGTTTTAGTTATCGTGGACTCCATCCTGATGGTCGCCGTCGTGGCTTTCTTCCAGGAGAGTCGCGGCTCGGTGCTCCTGTCGAGGAAAGCGAAAGCTCTGAATGCGTGGTACGAACAACTAGAGAAGAAAGGCGTGTTTGGGGTCTGGGTTTCTGAGACGGACGGCGATTTGGCCTTGGTGACGGATCCTATCCCGACCTCGAACGATTTGAACTTGGTGACGGCGGAGAAAAGAGTCTCCTCGCCTAGATCGGAAGATGGTTCGAGGACGAGAGGAGGCGCGCTCCTGCGTAGGATCAGGTGGATCGTAAGGGAGGACGAGCAGCGAGCCTCCCTCGCCACCATGATCACCGTGTCGCTATTCAGGCCGTTCATGTTCCTCTTCACCGAGCCCATCGTCTTCTTTTTCTCGCTGTGGGTGTCTTTCGCTTGGGCGATTCTCTATCTAACGTTCGGGTCCATACCGCTCGTGTTTCAGCGGCAGTACGGGTTTGATATCGAGCAGTCCGGCTACGTCTTCGTCGCCATGATAGTGGGTTCCCTATTCGCGACCATCATTGGCATATACCAGGAGTCCATGCTCAAGCATCCAAGATGGCAACCCGGCTCCGGCAATTCCGGGGTGGACACCGAGGGTGATAACGAGGATAATGAAGCTAGTGGGTTCTGGGCTTTCGCGCGCCGGAGATTCCCGGCCGACTCGCCGGAATCGCGACTGTACCTCACCTGCTTTACGTCGGTGTTGCTACCGGCCGGCCTCTACCTCTTCGGCTTCGCGGCTCAGCCATCGATTCACTGGATGGTCCCCACCTTTGCAATATTCCTCGCTACGATGGGTATCTTCTATATCTACTTGGCTACTTTCAACTACCTCGCGGATATCTACCAGACATATGCTTCCTCGGCGCTGGCGGCACAGTCCTTCTGCCGCAACGTGCTCGGCGGGGCGTTCCCTCTCGTTACCGGTCCGCTCATTCGGAACCTCGGGGAAGACGCGACGGGCGGGTTACTGGGGGCCATCGCTACGGCGCTGACAGTTGTGCCATGGGTCCTTGTCCTCTTCGGGGAGAAGATCCGCGGAAGAAGCGCATTTGCCATCGTGAGCATCTCCAGTACTTGCAGGCTATCTATGAGTCCGATTGCTAATTTACCATATAGGCGCTGAATCAGAAATAGAGGAATCAGTAGGTACCTTGCGCGAAGAGGACGAATGGATGCGCGAGATGGGAACCAAATGCTGCATCGAGAGTGATAACAGGATTCTAGAACAGACAGACTAAATTTTCGACAAATCACTCTGGTTGGTGGGAAGTTTATGCTAATCTTTTCGACACCAAAGTCTCTGCCACCGAAACTAATGAGCCAGGTCTCACCTTGTCGCAGTGCGTGGCTCATTTGATATTTAACATGGGATAGGTGGCCGGCGATTCTAAGTGCTAGCCCCTGAGAGTGACACCTAGCCACCCTCAGCGGTCGCAACTAGTGGCCGCAATACAAATATTCGAATATCACAACAATTAGTGTATGCACCAGCTTACAGCTTGTATCTAGAAAGCCCTCAATTGAGCGAGACCTTTGATACCGGGCGTATGGTTTGAATAGGAGAAATGACAGTGGCAACCTAGTTGGTATGGGATGCGCGCGAAGATACCGCTAGATTATAGCGGGCTTTAGCACTAAGCTCTCTGTATTTCAGTATCACAGACACTGGGGAATCTCCCCATAGACGGCTCAAATACACTGTGTCGTCCTTTTCCATATTATGTCATCTTTTCATATGGCCAGACGTCGCATGGCCAACCGTCTGATTCGTCACGACGGTTTTCAAATTCGAATATAACTTTACGGAATAGTCTTGGCCATATTTTTTGATCGATTTGGTGTTGACTATATGGTACGACGTTTTTCTAACCAATTGATGTCATGGATAGGTTCTAGAACGTAAGGTCAGGCATGCTCGGGGAAGCATATAAGCAAAGCCGTTTTCAACTATAGGCCAATCCCGAGATCCTTATTATGCCAAGCCCTAAGCCGGTGTCTAATTTCAACCCAATACCGGCGGTCTAGTAGGAATCTTACCGCATGGATCGGCCGCGTCCGGTATCCAAGGCCGCGAAGAGCTCGGTCAAGAGACTCACAGCGAGCGACGTAACCGTCATGACACCCGTAATAACGTTGAATACCTAGGTAAATCGCAAGTCGTTTTTGATCCCAAGCTTGACAAGATATGGAATCTTTACTAAAATTTCCTTCAGTCTCTCCTCTACCGGCGGTGATCCCCATTACAATACAACGCGGCCTCGATGTTCCAAGACGTCTTCTCGCACCGCTGGGCCCTAGGCAAGCAACACATCTCGATCAACGTTTGCATCTTCCAGAGCATTGGCTACGTGGCCGACAATGACAGCACCGAAAGCGCCGAAACAAGACCAAGATCCAGGTCCTAGGCGAGAAACACTTGCTCGCCGTCATCGACTAGGCCTACGACCTCCCAACAGGCAAGCAACGCTACCCCCCAGGCACTACCGCCGCCATATCGTCCCCTTAATCAACACGGATCATCCACAGTACGGGACAAGCGGCCAAATAAACTAACCAACTATAGACTCGATACCATATCTCAAGCGCCTCCTGTTCCACGCCTTGCGGCGGATGGACGCGTATAAGTTTTATTTATACTTTCGATAGCTATGTAAACAAGATAATCTCTACGTACCTATATGCGTATATCTACGAGCCAACGTAGCAAATAAATTGCCTACGATAAGTACATGTGAATAAGAAGTCCTTGTAGATGCGATCCTTAGTCCTTGTAACAGAATATCGGTACAAGCTACTGGTCCAGCCAAAAATGGCCTATATGACGCAATCGCCAGCAGTATACCTACCTGGTATTGTTTCCTCAGTAAATCGATAGCGAGTTCAGGCAGTTGCTTCCTTATAACGCCATAGCAAGTTTAGGTAGTCACGCCGCCCTAGGTGTCCCGCCTTAGATTTTTCCTCTCTGGCCTCTCTTCCTCTCCTCTCTTCCCCCTTTCCCTTCCTCTCTTCCTCCATCACCACTACCACCACCACCACCTCCGCCCCCCGGCTGCCTTTTGAAGATGCCTTCCAAAAGATCCCATAATGCAAGGAAGCGTGATGCAATGAAGCGTGCGAGATTGGCTTCTGTAAGCGACAACGTAATTTTTCTCGCACTTTCTCATTGACCCCAAGTACCGCTAACAATACCTAGACGTCGAATGAAACCGACCTTCGTTATAGGACCGCTAGCATTTCCCAACAAGTGTCGCAGGTAATTTCTCTTGTACTTTCTCATTTACCATGGCTCATCATACCTAGACTAGTAATTTTGGCGGTGTTCGACCACCGACCCTGACCAACTTTCAGCTACCTCGGCAGGTATTCGTTCTTCTACCTTTTTCTTGATATGGCTCACAATACGTAGACTGTGAACTGGGACGGTATTCGACCTCTATCGCAACAAAATGCCGCACATTATCCCCAGGTATTTCTTCTTGTATCTTTTTCTTGATCATGGCTCACCATACCTAGGTCTCTCAGTTCAATCCCAGCCGTCCTCAACATCCCGGAACCTTCGGCCAGCCTGCTGCTGTATTTCTTCCTATACCTTCCTATTGATCATGGCTGACAATACCTAGGCTTTCCAAGTAAATTCAAATCATCTACCAGCCTTCGGCCAGCCTTCTTTCGTATTTCTTCCTGTACTTTCTTCTTGATCATGGCTTACAGTACCTAGGGGTTTCAAGCGAATGCAACTGGTCTGTCACATACCGGCATATTTGGGCGCTCTGAATCGGTAATTCTCCTTGTACCTTCTTATTGATCATGGCTTACAATACTTAGACAATCCAACCATCATCGACCGTTGTCAGTCGATCGGCCTCGTTGGCAACTCTATCCAATGCTACCCCAAGTCTGCTCCCCTCCACCGACCGTCTGTCCGATGATGAACCCAGTCAGTCTTCGTCCGATCATGAACACAGTCAGCCTTCGTCCGATGATGAACCGGATGTCGATGACAGGTCGCCGTCGGTAAGTCTCAGTTTCTATTAATGTTCATTTTACTTCTGTCTTATTATTAAATATCATGTCCTTTACATTATCATCTTGTCTTTGATCGTATCTACCTATTTTCAATCTCTGTTGTTTCTGTCTATTGGCTAATCTAACTTTTCATTAGGTTGCGTCTTCCCGAGAATGTGAACGAAACTTTTTGAGCCCGTATGACTGTTGGGAAGTCGAGGGAGCAAAGTATCACAGCTTGTACCTTTCGGATTACGTTTCCCTCTGCGAGTTGTTCGATGGTTCGTGTTTGACCGCAATTACGTTGAAGAAACACTACCTGCCGCTGCTGCTGCAACTTCAACATCTACATCACGAAACTTTGGCCAATCACAAACGGTGGTTTCCTACTGTGACAGTAGGGTGTTCCGGCTGTAGCAGATCGATCCCCATCCATTACCTGCTCATGATGGATAGTCGAGATGCCATGGAGGATCATTTCGAAGCGCATCTACAGTTTTCTCATTTGTGTCATCAAGCCCTGTGCAGGAATTTGATGCATATAATTTCCGAACCTGTCCACATCAACCTCAGTCGGAACTCGTGCAAGCGTGCGGTCGCCAACTGGTCCAAGGACGGTACTCCCATACCATTTTCCTGTCGGCGTCACAGAGGAAATGAGCCTTGTCTACTCCATTGTTGCGCGTTGAATCCCGACACGATTCTAATCAACGAGTACCTTAGACTCAGAAATGAAGTGGCGAAAGTCCCACCTGTTACTTCAGTTCAAACCCTACCAGATTTAGAATTAGGCAGATGGGCCTCTCCGAAGATCGCCTCGGAATTTTCGCTTCGGACGATCCAAGATAGGAAGATCGAGGTTGTACATGTCGATTCAGATCACCGTGTAAATCGTACGTTCATGTCGCTTACTCAGGATCTCCCGGATTTCGGGTACGAGGATTTGCAGTCGTTCAACTACGCGAGATCGACCAAAACGACACTGGCAGAGATGATGGGACTTCTCGAACAGTACCTCAACGGGTCGAATCCAAGATCAATTGTCGGTAACGATTTTCAGCTGTACGACCGCCAATGCGCGTATATGAATGCTACTGCTTTGTGTCTCACGGACAAGAGAAGGGAGTACACAACATGGTCGTGTCCATTCTGCAAGTCCGAGCGGTATAAAGAAATGGACGCCGAGCTCAGAGAGCCCGCAAATGCCAGCCGAGGGTTCAGCATCTACGGGAATGCCATGGATCACATCGTTAATTCGCATCCAGAGGTACCGCCGCTTCTGAAATTGAAGTTGATAGCAAAAGATCTGAGATATCCCCAGATCGAAGAGAAACTCCAGTTGGAGTTGGTTCATGATGGCATTATGAAGGTCGACATCCGTACTGATATCATAAATCTATTGGACGTTAATGTGTTTCCCAAGGCGCTGAGGTTGCTGTTTCGCGCAAGGAAATTTCCTGTACCTTCTCATATGAGACTTAGGGCATGAGAGGTAGCTGAGACCATGTGGCGATAGTTAGAACGACCAGATCAAAGTAGAATTAGCATTAATATTACTACAGTCCTACATCTTTTCGAGTCATTTCGCGCAGCATCTTCTGTTTTACTTGAAATCTCCAACCTGAGAAGTCTAGCTATCGTGGCTTATGCCAAAAGCGCTTCTTGGCTTGAAGGTGCGGGCGCGTAAGATGACTCGTGCGTAAAGAGACACGCGCGTTTATAAATAAAAGCATCTATAACCTAGCCGCCCTGCGCCTAAAGAGTGGCGTTGCGACATTGCTCACTTAGGTACCTACCTATTATTGCTATGTTGATTCGGTAGATACCACGATGCATACGTCATTTCTAAGACGCGGTACCACGTACCAGGTAGGCGGCATTACTAGCGTACCCGCTACGATTAAGCTTAATTCAACCCCCGGCTTCTTACCTCCGAAGCCTCGGTGGGAGAAACGTCAAGTTCTAGACGGGTAGTTATAAACGCTGCAAGCAGACCATATGGAACCGATTCAGCCATAGCATTGGGAAAGTCAGTTGTATCGAGTTTCGCATCATGGAATATTATATGTCGTGGCTAGACGTACATCGCCTGAGAGGTGCGATGCGGCGGCACATCCGACCGGCGTTGTTCCCAAGTACCTACCTAAGGTACATGTAGTGTAGTGCCAGTGCTTAAGGCTGCTTACATAAGCCGTTATGGTTTTCGACCACACGTTCAAATCCACCAGCTTCATCACACACGTCTTCATCTGGTACCTTGCTGCGTTCGTAATTACATGCGCTCATACCGATTCCATTCGAGTGTGAAACTCTACCGGATGATTGTATCTCCCTGCCAATGAATTTCCGCGATGCAGAGACCATTTCGTGAGCTCCCGAGACGATCCCGATTTCCACAGCCCCGCTACTCGCTCTCTACCACGTTGTTTTGCAATTGAGAGGCAACCATCTTCACTCGTTTGATTTACGACCATATTGTTGACCCATTTAGCAACGATACAGTAGATGCGCAGCGTTAGCCACACCGAAAACGAAACCGACAACCATACATCCTATAGAGGGAGCCTATTCCATCTGTGCAGAGGAAAGCGGCAAGAGATGCTTCATTCGTATATTTCAATCCCTCCGCGAGCTATCTCCACAGGTATGAGAAGAGCTGCTTGAACTTCTTGATCGAGTCGACGAACGCTTTCAGCGCAACTCCAAGTTCGGTACATACTCCACTACGTGCGAGAGAATACCCTCGAGAAGAGGCCAGCTGGTGGCGATGAAAATACCTATCCTATGGTACATATTACATTACGCGCGAGAGAATATTCTCGAGAGGGGGCCGAACGGGAAGATAAAGTAGGTAGATATTGTTGCAATGAGGGGATGCCTAGGGGTCTTGTTGAAATGAAGGGTCAAGGGACCACTGTGAGGTACAGTACAAAACTGCTAAGCTATGAGATCACAGGGATCGAGCTATTATACACCCCATTATCCTGTCTTATATGGAGAGTAAGAGGACATTAATCGGTATAGCTGGCGCCATATCTAGGTAAAATTGAACAGGTGCCAGGTGCACTGTTACCTTGCAAACACACCTTGTACATATTTGCAATCAAACTAGGATTTCAAACCGAAGAGATCAGACGTAGGAGAAAGGTTTCATATACATTAGACATCCTTTTAACACAGCGCATACGGCGTGGTAACTCCACTATTCATGCCCCGTACCTTACGATTAAACGGTTATTGTTCCTTGTAAAGTACAGAGTAGCTGAGTTCAGACAAGCGAAGCTCGTCCGATCCAGCAGCCGTTTTGCGATTCAGCACCATCCCTTGCTCTGGTCTAATATAAAGAATACTTGAAATGAATGAAAGAAGAGGAACTAGCGCTCCGGACATCCGAATCTTAGGAGGTTACAGTACCTGTGGGAGACCGAGCACATCTCTAAGTCGCAACCTGTCACGGGCCCGTAGGGCCCGCTTACGTAGCCATGTTACATAAGCGGAGCCAGGTAGAAAACCTGGCGGAGCGCAAAACAACAGTTTCTTTAGACCATGACACAACCTAGCTCCAGATAAGTAGAGCTCTCATTGTTGCAATATAATAGAGGAAACACAAAGGCGGAACCAAAAGAAACCAAACCGGGTCGGACATAAACATGCGGCACAATGACCTCTGCTAAGTCATCCCGGCCTGCTCGCGCTGCGGCGCACTTCCTGCGAACCGTGACCTCCTCAGCGTCGAAGCTGCCAAACTCTCCGTTTCAACGCGTCCCGGCTCATTCACTGTTTCAAACCTGTTGGTGGCTTCTACCAATGCGTGAAAATATTACATAGGGCGGACGTCTCGAAAATAAATATTCTTAGATACAAGAAAGGAATCTCGATTATAAGCTGATCCAATAGCACAGACTAAGTCAACCAAGGAGGAAAAGGTGACTTCGAAGATAACTGTCGCATTTGGTGAGCTCTAACGCACTTTTACGGATATGTACGAACAGGCCTCCTTACCTGGCTTACATTTGCATCTTAGTTGTCACGACCTCGTCCCTTACCTCCGGGGAAGGTAACCCCTAGATCTTAATAAGAGTTACTTAGGGTTCGCACATGGCCTGGACATGGCCCATTGTCCTGGCTGTTTGCCTTGGCATGTAGTCGGCATCGTGATATTAGTGAAGGATACAAGTTGTATAACTGGGTAGGTAGACTTCCAAAGTAAATTAACGAAGTGTAAGCCATCACAGCAACCCTTGTTTGCATTTTGCTCTCTTACACGTACGACTGATGGCCAGGTAGGTACTCTTGACATCTCACATTTCCTAGGCACCGTGTTCTACAGAAGAGCAGTATTCAACCATGACATCTGACCTGTTCAAATGCCTAATGCCATATTAGAAACTTCAACCCCGCCCCAGACACTGTTAGACCGAGTCTTAGCATCGATCCTAAAAGAGGACTTTGCTCACGTTCTGATCGTGGTCAAAGTTGAACTTGGAAATACCGATGTACAGCCTGACAGCCACCCTTCGCCGAGCTTATTCTCATTGACGCAGTAACTCGAGTGGTCTCTCTGGCTCTTCTCGAAGCTTTCCAAGCTGAGCGGACCCGACTTTTCGCAAGCGACCTATGAGACGTTCGTGTTGTTGAGCCTTGATTTACGAATTGATGGCTTAGGGGTGCCGTTCCTCAACGTCAAAGGCATAGCCAGACCACCACGCCGGGTGTCTGGTCGAAAGGCTGGTTTAAACCGATGTAGCCCTGGTATTCCTTGTTCTCGATCGTGTCTCTCATTAGCTCCGCTCCCTGGGTGACGTAGGATCCCATATGCAGCCTGGGAGTGTACTTTTCGATATGCATAAGGGTGGCACCGGCGGACTATATGGTGGTGCTCTCTCTGGAGTCGAAATACAACTCGAAGATATTTCTGGTACTGTGGTTCCACGAATCCGCGTAGGAGGCAAGGTGTAGGTTTTTCTGGCCTTTCAGGCCCAAGTGCGTGATGCTAATGGCATCCTTTATGAGTTGGTTCGTGATCCTGACCTCCTTGACATTACCAGGCTTTAGCTTGGACCAACCTCTGGTCTCCCTGGTATGGTAGGTCACGATTTCAATGGATACGAGGGACGGGCACACCCTGCCGATGAGCATCTTGTTGCCGTGCGACAGCTCATACGGCCAGCTTACCATCTTGACGTTGGTGGTCCAGTCAGGAAGGATGCCGTAGATTATGATGGATTTTTGATCGAATAGAGCGTCTAGAAAGCATCGCTCGAATACTTCTGGAGAATCTTCTTCTCAACCTACTACTTGGTTTCCTCTGGGCCCTCTCGTAGATACTAGTCAATGACGGCTTTCCCGTTCCACTGAACTTTTGCAACGGGACTACAATGCTCATGGATGCACCAACGCACGTGGCCCATCTCCTGCAGGTCTGTCCTCTATAGATCCTTCTTCGACAACATGGTGTCTAAGGTCATAGTCGGTCCCTCCGGCGCGTTCTCATGGTCGAGCTTCCCAAGCCTCGAGCGCTCGTCCGGCAGATTCTTATCGAAATAGACTCCAACCTACGCGATGGGTGAGTTGTCAAAGACAAAACGCACGTTGTCGTACTTTGCCCAGACCCAGCGGCGTCCTTGATGACGAGTTCGAGGTTGGGGTTTCTGTAGAAAAAGCGAATGTGTATCGACGTTTCATTCTCCCAGAACCACTTCTTGTCAACGGCCATAGACTGCTCTGAGTCTGGTATAAGGTTTCGCGGAGGCTGATCCGGGATGTGCGCCGAAGGCATCTGCAACTTGCCATTGTCGATATCTGAAATCATGTTAGGGTGAAATCATCATCTTAGGCCGAGTCTCGGAGGCAAAGGTCCAAAACAAAAACACGTAGGATAATTATCTACCTAGTAAGCTTTCTTCCACTCGAACTATGGATGTTGGTATTTACTCCTTTCCGTAGGTCCGTGTGTGTGTGTATGTGTGTGTGCTACCTAAAAGACAAGCAGCTAGACGAACGATGAAATGACCGTCTTTATGCGAGCTGTCCGATTTGGCACTTATCTTCATATAAAACTGTTCGGATCCACGTTACATTAGTTCTCCATATATTACTATCTCATTATCTCAATATGTCAGGAATCCATCTTCGAGGATACCACCGGCAAGCAGGACCGCACCCGCGTCTTGGCCAAGCGTCAGACAGGGCAAGACTAGATCGTCATTGGGCGCTGTTTCTACGGCCGGAACTGTTCGGACAACGGATCCTCAAAGCTCGTGCTCTTGGAATCACAACCCTGAATTTTTCAAGGGCTCCTCACCGTCGTCTTCGTCTGGCGGTAGTTTTCCCTTCTCACAGCTGCCGTTAACCTTCGACCAAGACAAGCTTGGAGTGATCCAGCCCACCGGTATCCCCCAGGAGACCACAGCCAAGCTCCCGGGGTACGATTTTCTCCTGAACTGCTTCGTCTTCGCCTCCATAAGCAAATTGGCCCTCTGGGACAAGATATTCCCCAGTCTACGCGTAAACTCTTGCATATCTAACTCGTTTCTCCTACTTCACACGAAGAAAGTCTTCTGATTGAGTTATTGGTAGAGATCCGCAAATGGATTCGAATCGCGCAACGAGTCTGACGGGAAATATGCTTAGGCCGACAGGTTTGAGGACTCGCTCGGTAACTTCTGGGCTTTAGAAGCTTATCTCTTCTGTGACGATGGTTTTAATTTGACGAACGAGGAGGCTCAGTAGCCTACCACTTCGTGCAAGTTGTACGACCGTTTCGACGGTGCCACCGCGTTAGCTTTGAGGAACGTAGATAATAAAGAGACTTTTTTTTTAATTGACATTTTCTCAAACTCGTTGGCTGGCTGTAATGATTATTATTTACATCTTAGCTAGCTATGTAAGTTGTATTAAGACACGGTCGACGAGGTCTTCGCTTAACATGGCTTGGATGGTTATCTCGCAACTTACTAGCGATATGCAGACCCTTACGAGGATCTTCCCGGCGTGGAAACCTACAAAGTTTCGAATGAGCTCGAGTTGAAGAGTATGAAGACTATTAAAGTCCTCGTGAAGGATTAAGATGGACGACACACATGAGTTGAACTTAATATTTACAGCTAGGCCTGACAAGCAAATAGAAAGAAGAATATATTATCAGAGAGTTGTTCAGTTGATACGTGATGCCCTTGGATACTAGTGATTGAAGATTCCGATTTTTTGAATACTAAAGTATCTTTAACTTGTTATTCTGGCTGGTCTGATAGCAGTCTTTACTCCTCGCAGAGCCCTGCCCCACTTGTGACGCCGTATTACGCGGCCGTAAGAAGATAAGATGATATCTTGATGTACGGGAGCTGATGTGGTAAACAAATCCGAGTCTAGATCTAGCGCTTACCGTTATCGACTACCCGCATGGTTCCATTATGTGCTGGTGAGTCGGCAGCACGATACATTAAACCTGCTGCTGGTGTACTACCCAAGTATGATAGTGTCGTCGGGCGCTGGTCCAAGGTATTGGGATGTGGTATAGGGTCTTCTCTTTCTTGATCCCCAGACCTCCATTCCTGGATGTCTCTATGCCAGAAGAGCGACATTTATATGCAACAAGTGCGGCGGCCTCTAGCAGCACATCCGTTCCCATATCCTCAAAAGCAGACAAATTGGCGGACGGTATCGTAATGGTATTCGACCTTTTTTTGCAGCCTTGTGATTCCGAATAGCAAGCCACGCCGCCCCGTATTTTCTAGCCTGACGAGGCGCCAGCGTCGCTCCCCAGACCGTCCGTCTTTAAGAATGCAAAGTGAAAACTGCTTGTGATCTTTAAGATAGAGGCGCCCAAGTAGAAAATTTCCGCGTGGTTCCCCCGGCGGCTAGATGGCGCTTTGTGTTATAGACGAGAACGAGGATCTGACGGTTGTCCCGTATAGGGATGACACTGGCAGGTGAGCCTTCTGATCGGATCAAAGAGCCCGAGACGGTGGAGCCCGAGGTGGTAGATGTGTGTAGCATGTCTAGAAAGTTGGGCAGGTAGGGATTCGGACTCATCATAAAATCAACCTTGGGGGTGGATACAACTAGTTGTGTCTGACTACGAAAGACTCTTTTACTTGGCAACTAGTCTTCATATAGCCCTGCTCCGGCTCTTATCTATTTCCTCTTTGGCGGTCTTGGCTCGATCGTATACGACTTTTCGGCTCTCTTGGATTGCTTTGTGATGTTCCCACGGAGAGCGAACTGTTAGTAACAGAAGATAGCCACGAGGATGCTTCGCAATTCTCAAACTTCAACTTGAAAGACCCTCGCGCCGATTTGTTTGACCAGGTATTTGGCTTTTAGTGTCAGCTCGACAGCATCTAGCATCGTCAGGTTAAATTCCCACCCTCTATCTGGACGGCAGAGCACAATTCCTCGTACAGCGGAAGCGCACTTACACCTTTGACGAGTATGTTGATCATGTCATGAAGTAGAGAGATAGGTGATTTGGGCGCTACCCTCGGTTTGCCTTTGTGGTAATCAACAGAATTATAAGGAAGCGCTAGAGATCAGCAGCGCGACTACATCGTTCACGAGCATCGCGAGCTGCTTGATCCCGACGCTCGCCGTACCGCCGAGTGTAGTACGGCACGGCGTGCCAAGACATTTGAGAAGACTGCAGGCTGTACCTGGATCAAAGCAAACAATAAGCCACATGTGGATATAGGAGACTGCTCCACGAATAGGAGATACGGCTGGCTCAGTTGGCCGGCACGACGGCCGAGATTCCTACCTCTTTTAGTAACTCAGAGACTTGGGCATAAATCGGTTGACATGCCATCCTTGTAAAGGGGAAAGGAATCAGGGACCTTAGAACTCGAGAGAGTTATCAGATGAATTATGATACGAGGGCGAGGCGGAAGCTAACGCGCTGGTCGACTCCATGCAATGGTTGACGCTCTGGGCTGTCCCGGTCTATTCCTGACGTTCAGTGCCGTCGCTGATTATCATTGGGACAATCAGATGCGCCATCTGCCTCGGTATGTTGTGTTGGGTTGCGTGCTGCTCCCGCCGAGGACAAGGCTCTGATAGCCCGTGAAAACGTAATCTAGAAGCCGCATATCGTTGTTTAGGATTCTCATTACCGTTTCAACGCCGTGACTGCGTCGTCTGCACGAGATTCCGTGTCGAATATTGATAGAAATCGCTATGAATGGCAGCATCATGGATTTGTATGGCCTCGACTTGATCTAGCCGCTCTCTCGTATATGGGTTCAGAGGAATCTCCAGATATCTTCGTCCAGCTCAGGGGGGCTTCATATCAGCGCCGTGAACCTTATGTTGTTTGCCGTCCCTGTTTGTAATCAGTCGGCTGAACGATGCCTGCTTGTCTGTCGTTGCCGCGGACCCCTAGTAGCATCAGAGCGAACTCCTTTCGAGTTTAGATTCACCTCTGATCTCTCGCGCGATGCCTGAGGTTAAGTTAGTTTATTTTATGGACCTTTCCCGGTAAGCATTACCACATATTGGTTATAAAATCCCGCTTCCCTTGTTCGGGTGTTGTTTCTTAAATAAACGTATATGGGAACGAGATTAATCTCACCAGTAAATTTTTCACCAGCTTACGTAGATCCCTGTGGTGTAGAGCTCGTGATCCAACTAGTTTATGGGGTGAGGGTTGCGAGATTATATCCTGCTGAAGCCATCTCGAGAAGTATAAGTCCAGACCGGGTCTGCGGCAGCTAGATCTTGTACTTTTACTGGAAGTTTTCCGGTGCCTTTATACAACTGTGGTGCCACACCTCATCTTCAGCCAACCATTAGACCTCAGATTCTAGACTACTTCTATTAGCCAGAGTCCGCCAGGCACAAGCATTAATGTAACAGGTTCAAACGCCTGCTTTATTACCTTGTTGTGGTGTTAAGGACCTGCTTGAAGCCGAGGCTATTACGCTCGAAACGTTTGCCTTCGCGTTTGGAGAGAGCTGTTCATGGGGATCACATCCACCGCTACTACACCATATTTGTAAAACTAACGTCTTTTAAAGATTGGGAGATGCCTGAGGATATCGTTGCCGGTAGCTAAGCGGAACTCACTAATGTGCTTCTTGACCGGGGTCTCAATTTTGCTGACAGACTAGATCGCCGGGATATCGACGTGGCCTACGACTGTACTCTTTTCTTTGGCACTCATTCTCAGCTTGACGAGCACGCCAACCATGACACGGCTGCAGATGCCAAGGAACGTATATATGCAAAAAGAGGAGTGACCACCTGTATGAGCTGGCGAGCTCTGAATGGATACTATATTACCTAGGGCGTTGGAGTGGTTACCAACAGCGCATCCGCGCTTAAGATTGCTACCTAAGTGTAACCACCCGATGGGCATAAATAAGGGGCCTGCTCTCCCTCTTCCTGGAGAAGAAGCGAAGTAAGGACCTCAGGACACAAGAGTATTAGCTGAATTGAACCCTTGATTCCAAGCACTAGATACTAGCCCTTGTCACACCAACAATTCGTTCGCTCTTCTGGCCAATTCGTCGGTACCCATGCGGATACTCCTATGAAGGACGATGTCGCGCTCCAGCAGGTTGAACTTCTACATCGTAGGCAGTAAATAATGTTTGATCGATACCTCAATCACTAAGTATCGAGCTGTGTTCGCTGGATCCGAGTAAGGGTTGCTGCAGCCGACGCCGCACAGCATGTCAGGGAATTTGCGTTAGATAACTACGGTACCCCATTTATCCCTCTTCCCTGTGGGATCCCTGGGGCAGTGACGTTGTTCCTGCACGTCTACTCTAATAGCATGCCATTACGAATATTGACGTAGGTCTTCCAAGGGACTTCCATGCCGAGTTGGCGAAGCACGCTATCAAAGAATGCCGCAGGTGTAAATAGCACCAAAAGAAGGACTAGGATCCTACATGGACTCCTCTCTTTTCCGCTCGGATCCATATGGACTTTGACGAAGTGCCTGCTGAGCATCCCCAGCTGATGTCGCCATGGAGGTTCTAGTATCGCAGCGTGCAACATCGGTACAGAAGGTGCATCCCCCTTTACCTGGGAATCTAGACAGTATCCTTATAGTTCTTTTCAACGAACGACTGTGTAGTTTTCCGTGTGATTGCAGGGCTCGGCGAGCTGATATGCCCATGTGGCTTCGTTACTTTGCTTATCATGACAAATATACAAACGACGCCGTGTAGATCTCTTAGGAACCTCTTTCTCAGCTCCCCGAAGACGGCAACGGTACTAGCGAAATCAACACCCGTCTTATAATATATGATAGATGATATTGCTGCTGGTATTAACGATAGGTCTGATGAGGCTCTCGCCTCCGTAATGGACGAATATGAGAGACCTACCGTTCCCGACGTTGTTTCTGATCGAACTGACATGCCGCGAAAAGTTGAACTCGCCGCGGAAGGGCGGAAATGCCTGCGTTTCGGGCTAGCCAATCGACGAATCCAGAAATCAAGAGGACAGGTTGAATATAAGGACGCGAGCAACTCCGTACCATTTATTCCTTCTAAAGGCTGTCAAGCATTGTGCGTAGTGCCCTCTGTGCTGGGAGCGTAGGGTGTCAACCACAGATGGTTGATTTCCAACTTTAATACTTGCAACCTGTATCGTTCAATCGCCCTCTTAAACGCGAAAATATCAAGATAAGTTGCATTGTTGCTACAAGTGGTTTATTTGCCGTTGAACCTGGAATAGGTGGCCGGCCATTCTGGATGTTGGTGTCACCTGTATCGATCTGCAGCTTTTGAAAACACGCTCTCGACCACATAATCGAAACCTCGGTTTTTCGAACAACTCCACAAGTAGAGCACGCACCATTTAGAGACCTGTACCAATGGAAAGGCCTCAATTGAGCGAAACTTCTAGTATAAGTAGTCGGAGCCTAGGTAGACATATTGAAAATGAGCAACACTATCTCGTGCTGTATGTGGGTGTAGGGTGGGTGATTTGGCGTGTAGCACTAACCCCGAGCCCCGCGCTAACAGCCTCTCATACAATTATCCATACAAAGCTGTTAGAGCGGGGGTCTACCCGGCGGGCTAGGGTTAGGGCCGCAGGATGTAACCTGTATCGTTATCTTCGCATTCGAGTGGGCAATTGAACGATATAAGTCGCAACCGAGTGCATGCTATATTACGAGAGTTATGCGGCTGAGAACGCTTGCAATTAAAGATGTACCAGCTGGCAATTTGATATTCGCCACCCTAACAGATTTGTATGGGCTGCACCGCCTTAAACTGGTAATGCGGGGTTGCGACACCACCTCCAGACCCCTGAAATCGATACAGGACGCAATTCAGCCATCCCCAGACAGCTCGCCCTTGAAACTTAGGCGAAGGGGGCACCGCGCACCTAGCATGCTCTTGGGAATGTGTCCTTGTTAGAAACTGACGAAACAGGGCTAATACAGACGCGCTTGGTGTAAGAACAATACCACCCGATTACCGTAACACAATGTCGTGTCTCGTCGGCAGCTGTCCGTGTACCGCTGACTGCGGAAGTCTCTGCCACCCACGAAGCCACAGGACAGAACCAACAAGCTGTCCATTGATCGGGCATTCGGAACCGCGCATACTTTCGACAGCATGCCCTGTTCATCAGTACTCGATGTCGCGGAGGCAGAGGATGAACTACATTGTTTTACCTTGTAAGATGAAGAAGTTGAGCAGAACAGCTCGAGCGGAGATCACGATCAAGACTTGAACGAAGCCTCTAGCCTCCGAAGCAGTACTTAGAGACGTCACGTATCCATAGGCACGGCTTGACACAATACCACAAGAAACATCGACAATGTACCAGCGAAGAAAGCTGTCCGAGACCATCCGGTTTCCATCCAGCGTAACGGATCCGGTTGTTGTCGCATATTCCGATCGCGAGCGCCCGTACTGAAGACTGTACGGGGTATACCACATCCCGTCATCCATCGTGCAGATCGAACAGACACTTCGCAGCCCATCCATCTTCATGTACAGTCTCAAGCTCCACGGTGCCGGGGCAATCGAGTTGGCTTGGCCATCTGGTCGGAGGCCCAGGGTTCTCGCGACGTCGCCGTTATGGATCGGAATCGTCCCGTGGGATATCGACGGTCACGAAAGGTCGTAAAAGAGGTCGATCGATACCTACAGAGACACCGAGGGGGGGGTTAGCAACTAAGCTAAGTGAGCGGTAAGTGAGCGGTAATTGAATGGCAGCAACGCGATTCATCAAAACCAAACTAGAGGATCTCAATACAGACTCGCCTTGCGTGCCATTTAGAGACCCAAGCCACAATACGACTCCAATCAAACCAGAGCCAAAACAGTGGTCGTGGGACAGGCAGAAACCTAAGCCACTCACGACCACAAGGAAGACAAGAACCAAAACCAGAACCAAAACTACGTCGTCGGACAGGTAAGCCACAACAACTCCAATCGAGACCAGAGGAAGCCGCTCACGATCACAAGCAAAACCAAAACCGAACTGGGATTGCCATCGTCGGACAGGTAAACCTAAGCCACAACGAGACGAGAGGGAAACCAAAACTGATCGCGGGACAGGCACTAACCTAAGCCGCTCACGATCACAAGAACCAAAACCAAAACCAAACTGGGACTGTCGTCGGACGGGTAAAACCCAAGCCACAATAACTGCCACCAGGACCAAAGAGAAGCCAAAATTGATCGCGGGACAGGCACTAACCTAAGCCACTCACGACTACAAAAAGCCAAGCCACGACGCGGCGACGATCCAACAGGAGGGGGTGAACATGGGAGAAAAGCAAAGCGAACACAAGAGAAAGGAAACCGATAGCTAAGAAAATAGTCCCACCCACCTGTGTAATGCACAACGGCTCGAGAGCGGTCACGGATCTGGCGAGCCGTCCTCCGTGAAAGTAGAGTACGACCCGAATTCGGCCTCGTAGGTGAGAATGTGAAACTGGACTTGCGGGCACCGCTCCCGATACGACTATCTTTTTCATGCGAGCCAGGACGATTGGACGTTGGAGGAAAAAGGATGTCGGCAGGTATGGACGCCTGGTAGATATGGAAACGAGGCATAGGTGAACGATCGCTAGAAGTCATGACATTGGACTCTAGACGGAAAGGTGGTTGGAACAGCTGTTGGGAGACATGGGAGAGAGGAGATGGGAGAGAGGATGGGAGCGGAAATGGGAGGGGAAACGTGGGAGAAGAGAAAAGACTTTGTGCGGTTTCACCTCACTTAAGGTTAATCTGGACACGTCTTCAAGTGCCAGAGGAAAGTGCGAGAGGTAAGTCGGTCGATATTATCCCGACTACGTATGTACGGCAAGACCATGCGGCGTATACGATATACGATAGCGGCCCCGATACTGGAGAGCTACCTGTGATATAGTGGACCTGCGGCGATCTAGCGCCCACGGAGCGGGAGTTAAAGGGGGGGGAGGTAGGCCGCCAGAACTTGAATGCATTGCCAAGGCGTCGAAGACTTGTCTAATGCGCATCTACGAATGTGATTCGCAAAGGCAATTGTAAATGTCCTTTTCTCGTTACGATTGACGCATCTGATTCGCCATATCCTCATCTGTCTATCTGCTGTTCCAACAATTACAATACAGAACACGATCGCTCGGCCTTCCCATCTTCCCGTTTCCATCTCCTAATTTTCCCCGTCTCCCCCTTTCCTCCCAGCGGATCTCTTCGATAGGAGTAGCTAGCAAGTGATTATCCCACGGGGGTGGCCACTTGTTAGGGCCTTAACCTTTTCTCACTAGGATGGGCTTGCGGGTCTAAGGGCTGGCTAGCAGAAGGACGAAGATAATAGGAGATGGGCTCTTTGGCCTAATTTCTTGTACCTAGGTACGTATATAGGTATCCGGAGCCTACCTAGAGGCAGATAAGCTCATAGCTTCTCGCGCCTCATCGCTTGGTTGGCCTTATGACACCTACTTAGACGCGCATGCTGTGTGATTTTTCCCATAGATCACCGGTCATCGCATTTCATTGAGGGAATATACGTACCGCGTTTCTATTCCATTGCGTCGATGCAGAAAAGGGTAGGCTTCCACTGTAACTTTTGTGATATCATCCAGGAACCTCTCGAGGAGTGGTCGCATTTCATAACCATTACGACTAGGGTGGACCGGACGTCCCATTGCGATTTATCGCCACGCCGAATATGCGCACCGCTGCCGAGGACATTTCACGGCATGCGGTGGGGCAGAAAGGGCCTGCCCGGCTTAAGGGACACAGCCGAGCTGAGGGTTGTAGACA
This sequence comes from Hypoxylon cercidicola, assembly GCA_022578845.1. Classification (NCBI taxonomy): domain Eukaryota; kingdom Fungi; phylum Ascomycota; class Sordariomycetes; order Xylariales; family Hypoxylaceae; genus Hypoxylon; species Hypoxylon cercidicola. Next base: position 265,012 of record MU399528.1, read on the forward strand.
GCCCACTATACGTTTACCTAGACGCAAAGTAGATATGGTTGGATGTTAGCCCCCCTACCCGTGCTGTACTCTCGTATGCAATGGTCGGTCCATAAGTCAATGTAAGACAAACTTGATAGCGACCGTGTATCTTCTCGGAATGTATCGTCCCAACGTGTCACGCCAATGCTCGACTAATCCAGTGCTTTATCTGTGCTTAATACATCCCACTCCCTTGCGAATCTAAGGATATGTAGCCGGAAATATCGGGAGTTTGACTTTCGTTGCAATGAGTTTCGTCCCCATCGGACGTGCTAGTTCATCCAGATAGTTGTGTCGTCGTTACCCTTTGCGATATCCAGCTTCTCGGGTCTAATGGAATTAATACTAATATAAAGGGCTGATCCTCGAGGTAGCGAATATTGGGAAGATCTACAACCTCATCCCTTTCGTTTCATAGTTCAATAGAGGTGAGGATAATAAAGATATATTCCGTTTCGTGAAGCGTACCAATGAATATATAATCGACGCAGCCTACGGTCTCGCCGTCGAAATAGATGTCATGGCCTCGTCTAAAAATAAACCGTTCGGCGTCACCATGACAAAGGCTGTAGAAGGCCTGGGATAGGTTTAACTCAGCTTATACTTCTGTTGGATCCTAAGGTCCTTGATTCCTTCTTCTCTCTTTCTAAGGGAAATTCGGGTGCCTATTTATGCCCATCATCATGTTGCATTTAAGTGGTATTCCTTAACCGCTATGAACGCTGTTCGTTACATCTGCAATAGTAGCCATTGAGAGTTTGCCGTCGCACATGATGGCCTCACTCCTGCTCTTGCATACGTCTTCTGATGAGGTCGATTAGTTACAAGGCCCCCAACATATTCTTCGCATGCACTGCCGTGTCACAGTCACTTGATACCAGCTACACTTCAGTCCTCCATCGCCGTAGTACGTTACCAATCTAGACCTCCTTGTCCCCCCCGGCGCTACATTTGTGCCAGATACCGAGTAGAGGTACCCGCCGTCTCTGCTCTCGTACACTGCTTTCCGGGAATGACCAGCTCGGTCCTTTTAGTGATGATGATGACAGTCACAGAAAGTGGTCACAGTATTGAGTCTCCAGCCTGGAAGTCAGAGCACCGTCGTCCGCCCCGAGTCGGCGAATAGCTGTTTCGTTGCCTTTGATCAATGAGATGCCGAACAACCTGAGGCACAGTCTAGTCGCGACACCTTTACTTATTCCTAAGTAGGCGTCGCGTCTCCTGTACTTCCTAGGTAGTTATTTGAGTGCAGACTGTGAGTACATCTACTACCAATCAAGTTCGTTTTTTCCTGTGTGTTTTGGCATGGAAATTTCGATCCCGAGCTCCTTAATCAATTTCGGAAAAATTAGAAGCGGCCTGCGGCAGGCAGGCATGAGTGATTCCTGAGACGAGAAGTGTGACAGGGGCTAGTATTCTAGTGCTTGGAATCATGGATTCAATTGAGCTAATAATTATCTTAGGTCCTGAGGTCCTTACTCTTCTCCTTCTCCAGGGAGAGGGAGAGAAGACCCCTTATTTATGCCCATCGTATGGTTACATTCAGGTAGCAATCTTAAGCGCCGGAGGTGCTGCTGGTCAGGCCTTCAGTCCGACTTATATACATAACCACTCCAACTCCTAGAATAGTATTCATTCAAAGCTCGCCAACGCATACAGGTGGTCACTCCTTCTTCTGCATATACAAGTGATACGATATGAACCTCCCAACAGTCTCTTGGCGCTCTTTGGCGTGTACAGCCGTGTCACAAGAAGCAATGCCATAAGGCGCCAAAGCCAGTATCTCGGCGTCTCGGCGTCTCGTACTCGATCCCGCCTTCGAGAAAGAGACCTAAGAAGAGATAGTATGTTATAAGGCGTCAAAGATGGTAGCTCGACGTCTTGTAGGCGGTTACGAAGACGAGTCCGAAGAGAAAGAAATATATCATAAGGTGATGAGAAGCGTAGCTCGGTGTTCTTTCTTTGATTCCGCCTTCGATCAAATTGAAGCCGTAAGTAATAAATTAGGGTTAGGGTTAGGGTTAGGGTTAGGGTTAGGGTTAGGGTTAGGGTTAGGGTTAGGGTTAGGGTTAGGGTTAGGGTTAGGGTTAGGGTTAGG
>MU399529.1:0-21358 GCA_022578845.1 Hypoxylon cercidicola
TATATAAAAATTTAAATTAATAATATAATATTATATTTTTATTATATAATTATTTAATAATTATTTTTAATATATATATTATATATTAAATTAAATATTATATTTTAAAATTATAATATTTAAATAATTTAAATATTATTAAATATAAAATTTTAAATTATATATTAAAAATATAAATAATTATTAATATAAATATTATTTTTAATTTTTATATTTTTTTATATAAATTATATAATTAAATATATTTAAGTTATTAATTATTACGAATTAAAAAATTATTTTTTAATAAAAAATGATTTTTATGTTTAGTAACTATTATTAAAAATCACATTTTGCCGCTAAGGTAAGCTGCGCCTCTCCCAGCCCTCCCTACTCCCTACCCCGCTCTTGACAGCAGGTGATAGGTAGAGTTGTACTGCAGGCTGCAGGGTCGGCCTTGAATAAATCCGATGTTCTATTGGCGACAGCTTGCACCTATACATTTCTTTCCACATCGCAAAGTATTCCCGCTTCTGCCATGTAAATGACTTGAACGAATGAGCTAGTCGAATCCAGATATCAATCATTCGAGCTCTCCTATTCTCACCGTGGCTGTGGGGGCGAAGTCACTCCTTCAGTTTCAGCAGTGTTGTTGAGCTGAGTCAAGGGTCTGGTTCCTGTCGCTTAGAGGCACCAATCTATCCTAAGAATCACGTAGCTAGGGCTGAGAACAGCACCTATTCGGGGAGATTGAAACCAGAGGCGTGAATCCGAGCCGAACGCGAGATCCACCCCTGTTCGCCTGGCCAATCCAGATCTTACCATTGGCTCAACTTACTCGAGGCGGATCTCCACGCGCCATTCGACCGATCTCTGACGGAGCTTAGCGAGCAGCGTTCGGGTCAATTTTTGGTCTTGCATTCGTTGAATCCTTCGTCGAACAGCATAGGTCCCATGGGTTCTGTACGGGCATATTCAAGAGGATGCCTAGCGACCCTTTGGGGCTATAAAGTAGCTTTCCATCCCGCTAGTTTCAACTCCGCAGTCTGGAGCTGACATTCCCCTTTCTCGGACATCCTCACCGCATTTCCAGCCCCTCCTATTTTCCAGCCATGGCCCAGAATGCCCCCGCCACTTTTACCGCCAAGGTCTACAAGGCCGTGGGCTTCACGAAGGGCTACAACTTCTGGCTGTGGTTCTTCCTGAGCCTGGGTTTCGGCGGCTTCGCCTCGGCACGGCTGCGGTACCTCGACCTGCACGGCGTCTTCTGCGGGTCGGCGTCGGGCGGCCGGGATAGGGCCACGCCGGGCGAGTGCTTCTACTACCTGCAGCCCGGCGGCCGCTACCAGCTCGGCATCCTGGTGCACCTGGCGTGCATCCTGCCGGCGAGCCTGCTGGCCCTCGCGCAGTTCGTCCCGGCGCTCCGGCGCCGCGCGATGCGCCTGCACCGAATCAGCGGCTACGTCGCCGTCGCGCTTTCGGCCGCCGGCTCCGTCAGCGCGCTGGTGATCGCCCGCCGCTCGATGGGCGGCGGCATCGATACCCAGTCCATGGTCGGCGTGCTCGCCATCATATTCTCTTACTCGTTATATAAGGGGGTTGTGTGCGCGAGACGCCACCAGATCGAGCAGCACCGCGTTTGGATGCTACGTGCTTGGGTTAATGTGAGGACCTCCCCGACGCCATCTCGCCTTCTGTTGTCAGGTATAAAAGACGTATCTACCTGGCATGGGATATCTGTCTCGGGTGCTGAGCTAGCTGCTGATGTCATCTACCATTCAGGCGAGCGCTATCGTCACCATGAGGATAATTATTGCTATTAGTGCGATCATCTTGTCGTCCGTAGGAGGTTACTACAACGTTCAGCCCTGCGACAAGATCAACTTCATTCTCAAAGGGGAGAACGCCACCATGGCGAGGTTCCCGGAGTGTGCGCCCTTTTTCTCCGGTGCGGATCCCAATCACCATATCGCCGTGCGGGCAAGCCTTATCGGGAGGGATAAGGTTGAGGTAGCGTCCATGATCAACTTGGTTTTCGGCACGGCAGGATGGATGGGGATTGCCATCCATGCGGTTGGGATCGAGTTATACGTAAGTTAACCTAAGACCACAACAAGCTGTCGCACGCAGATGTACCCCTATTTTTTATATCGTCTGACATGACTTCCGTGTAGTTGCATCTAACATCAACCGAGAGACGAGCGGCCAGGTCCGCCAAAATTCAGCAAAATGGCGTCAATAATGCTCTCAAGGCGGATTGATATCTGATATGCTTTGTGCTTGGATTTGAAGCATCACATACATACCTACCTAGGTACTAGGTATCTACTTATTCCTGGAGTTGGCGAAAATTTAGATACTTAAGGTACCCTTTTGAGGGATTCTAGCATACCGATTTAACTTGGATATGCTGAACAGATTGTGTCGATAAGGGGGCGGTCCTGCATATACGCATCTTACAATATCATTAGAACTGATTTATCAGTGCCTTGTAAGGATGAATCAACTCATCGTAAATAGTTTATATAGGTACCTACCTATGCTAGATTACCGACGCCGACTCACTAACGTATACTGTTTATTACAAATCTTACACCCAATGATATTTATAGAATTTATTCACTACCCTAATTTATGCTAATTATGGTACTTCAATCCTGCGTGATTTCCCTAGACTACGTGGAATGGCTGGGGAAATATGTGGTGAATGTATTCAGGGATAGACTATACAGGAACAAGCAATGTCAAAAAGGGGGGTTATCGGGAATACCCGGATATGAACTAATAGGATATTAATTTACATTTAGTCATAGCAGGTAGCTATATGATGTAAATATCCAAGTATCGCCCAAACTCCACCTAGGTTGCGGAAGCGTTGCTGGGAGGTACAGTCGAGGTAGTCGAGGCCGTCGCCTAATTCTTATGTTCGACCTTGGCCTTGGTAACGCTCGCACTCTCCTCGTCTCGGCCCTCTAGGACGGCCTGTTTCGCGCCGACCTCGCCTTCGCTTACGAGCACGACCTTGTCGCCAAAGGCCCGCGCGATCTCCTCGAGGGTCTTGTGGCGCGTCTCGGGGAAGTAGACGTACGCGATGCCGAAGAAGCACGCCGTGCATCCGACGAACACGTAGTAGTAGTTCTCTCCGATGTTGGCGAAGGCACTCGGGCCGGCTTCGGTGATGGCGACGTTCACGATGAAGTGGCCTGCGGCCGCGAGCCCCATCACCTTGCTGCGCAGCGCGATCGGCAACACCTCAGCCCCATACAGCCACGTTGTGGAATTAATCTGCGTGGGTGAAAACATGTTGGTTAGTGATTTTTCCACTTATATTCTAGTAGGGTTTGTGGTCTTTCTGGGACATTCGAGAGAACCGAGAAAAGTAGGTAGGCATAGAAAGTAGGCTCGAGAACCCGGAGTTTACAATGAGAGCACGGCATATTTTCATACGTACCATGGCATAGTAACACGCCACGTACAGGTAGATGCCTAAGACCGAGAAGCCCTTGCCGATCCTGTTGTCGCTGCTCTGGAACTCGCGCTGCATCACGGCGGAATATATCATGATCAAGATCAGACCGCCACACCCGGCCAGGATCATCTTGCGGCGGCCCCACTGGTCCGTGAGGAACCTTGTCGTGATGGCATTCGAGATGAAGGCGACGGTGCCGTAGACGCCGGCGAGGGCGAGGATGGTCTCCCGCCCTATACCTAAAGACTTGTAAAGAGTTGTCTGGAAATATTGTATCACATTTATTCCCGTTAAACTCGTCATAGTTTGTACGATAATAGAAACCATAGCGCGGCGGCCGAACAGCGTGAAGACTTCTCGGTACGACGTGACCTCGCGGGCCATCTCGAACTCGATCTGCGCGTGCATAAACGCAAACTCCTCGTGCACCTCGTGCGACTGCAGGTCCCGGCGGACCTTGGCGAACTCGCGGCGCGCGGCCTCCACCTTGCCGTTCCGCAGCAGCTGTCTCGGCGAGTCGGGCATGAAGGTCGCCAGCCCTATAAACATGATGATGCCCCAGGGGATCTGGATGGCGAGGGGCAGGCGCCACTGGGTGGGGCCGTACGGCGCGTACGAGCAGGCGAAGCCGACCCAGTTGGATATCATGGTGCCGAAGGAGATGCCGCAGCCGGAGAGGCCGCCGATGAGGCCGCGCTGGTCCGGCGCCGAGATCTCGCTGAGGTAGATGGGGACCGTGGCGACCATTCCGCCGACGGCTATACCCGCGATCAGGCGGCCGGCCAGGAACATGCCGATGTTCACGGACGCCGTCTGGATCGTCGTGCCGATCGTCACGATGATGCAGAGCAGCTGCATGAATCGGATGCGCCCTAGCCTGTCCCCTATCAATGTCTGGCCCAGCGCGCCGACGGCCTCGCCCGCGATGTACACGGCCACCACGGCGCCCGTAAGTCCATTGGACGGGTGGTTCATGTAATCAATCCAGCTTTCGTGGGCGATGGCTGATTTTCTTGTTAGTTTGCTGCCCACCTGCCCACTTGCATATCGGCGGGGCTTATGTCCGGAATCTTCCGGGTTAGGGTCATAGGGTCATATCGTATGGACTTACTGGTTGTAGCAATGCCCGTATCAAACCCCTACAAGAGAAATAGTCAGCCTAGTAGTCTTTTTAAAGTTCGCACGTTACTCGTAGCGGGAATGGCTGGACGTACAAAAAGGAATGTGCCGATGGCGGCGAAGAAGGCAATCCCGAGCGAATACCAGCCCGCCATGATGTAAGTACCAGATATGTAAATATCAGATGTCTTTTAGCTGTCTTCGTTTCTCTTTTTTTCGGCAACCCTTTGTCGGCGACGTCGCAACTTCGCAACTTCGCAACTTCAACTTCGAAAGGGTCTGAAGTTGGTGAGCAGAGGTTGGCGATTTTCGCCTCGGGGTGGGGGAAAGCAAGCATGCTTTATTATATTTTCTGCATCTCGTCTACCCAACTTATAAGGCCGATGCATAACGCGAAGAGCGGCCGACCTCCGCGCAGAAAGCCAATGACGCGCATAGCCTGAACCTCCGCCGTCGTACTCAACGACCCTGCGCTGTGATGATCATATCATATATTGGGCGGCGCATCCACGAACGGCATCTTCCCCTTCCCCTTGTTCAGCATGTGCACGTACCCGCCCAACCCCAACCCGCCATCGAACAAGACGTTGACTGGTGGCCTGACGAACCCACACATATGCGGTATGCGCGATCTCGGCAAGTGCCGACCAGGTAACTGTATGTACCACCTCGGCTACCTGCGTGCCACCGAAGTGCATCAATGATAAATACGACGTCGGAGATACCGTCGTTAAATCCAGCTCTGTCCGTGCGCCGACCAGTTGCTTGGTCTTCTTCTTATACATACACGCGAGAGCTTCTATTACGGGGATGTACGAGCGAGCCTCCATCTCACGGCGCATGGTAGAAGCGAACGGTGTATCGCGGAATTACATGTCGTTGAAGATTTACTCGTACCACTTGGTCATGTGGGATTAGGGAAACTCCAACATTCGGTGGATAATGCGACGAGCCCGACAACGCGCTGCTATCCTTGCTTGACCCATTTCTCCGCTTCCGTTGCTGTCAGTAAACCAAGGCGGCGCCGACGTCGATGACTATCCCCACGAGCCCTACCCCAACGCAGGTTCCGATTCTTGCTTACGCGCCTGTGGTCAATTCACCACTAGCCGACGCACTAGAGCTAGATGGAGACGATATGGATGCGTTTGTCGAGGCACTAAAGCTCGAGGATGGAGATGAGGTCGACGCTACCATCGGGCTCGTCGTGCTAACCCCGGATTGTGCGGGATGTGGGCCGCCTGTCGAAACTGGGGAAGTGGAGGGTGACGATGTTGCCGAGCCCAAGCTAAATGTGTTCTTCCCGACAAGATTTTCAAGTCAGTCGCCAATCCCCTTTAAGCTAACGGTAGAAACGTCGGGTAGCTATCTTGAGCACTTTCGGCCCAGCTTTGACCGAACTGCCCTTGAGCTTGCACTGCATCAGATAGCCCCTAGGTCGTCTTCCTCTTTCTTCAACGTCTTCCATGGTTCCTATTTTCATATGGATTTGACGTACCCGTTCGGCCACAGTCAAATTGGATTGAAATTCTTCGCTATTCGCACCGACGGTGCTGCCCGGCTCGTCGAGCTTTATATTGAACCGGCAACTCATTAAGTCTGCGTCTAGCATGAAGTTGAGCTGTATCAGCGCGCTGAAATTCAATCCCCTAGGATAGTCGAGCCGCTCCTCTACACTTTAGTTAGCGGTTTTTCTTTTGCCGGTTATCAACGGTGGCTTCGATATGCCACTTCAATCCTATCGAAACTATTTGGGATATTTGAATTGATTGACTGGTTCCTCATCACACAACCCTGCGAGCGTAACGAGCTTAAAGGCATAATGGGAAGTGAACACTATATTGACACCAACCAGTAAAGGAAGGACAAGAAAGGAAAATTCGATGTCTCTACAACCCAGGAGCTAGGAACTCATGATTGAGGCACAGCGCTGAACCGGAATGCCAAGATGCCACCGGTCGTTCAACGATGCGACGCATCATCCCAGTGCGTACTGATTCATCTTGATAAAAGTGGCGTGTTTCGGTTTCATTGGAGAATGTAGACAGGTACCTAGCAAAAGGTCGTTCAGTAGATTATTTTCGTTTGATAACACTACATAAATACCTGGGTAGGTATGTGAATAGTAAGGCTCCTTAGTATTACTAATTAGGTATTTTTCATAATATCATCATACTATGGTCAACGAGGATATCCATATCTCTTTGAAGCTACCCTAACGTAGTTCCTGGATAGGTGCAGGTATTCTCACGGAAAGTAACAAGGCTGTAAGATAGGTATTTATAGGTTTCTGCCCTGCCATAACGCTGTTGTGTTACCTTCGAAGTCCTACCCAGGCCAGATCTAAAATTATGTACCTTTTTTTGTAAATATGGCCAATCAGAATCTTTCCCCTTTTTCTGACGTAATATCTCGGTCTGAGCCATGCGTCTCAAGGGGTTAAGCTGCGCAGCCACCTCTCAAGGTCAGTGTGGCAGGAAAGCATTTAAAACCGTCATAGGCTAGATGATAACTTGACTGGAAGCTGAAAATACCATAACATACAGCATTTTCTCCTCTTCATATGGCGAACCTTGGGCCACTTACCACAGTCTTCACGCCAAGCGGCACCGGTTGCCAATCCATACATATGGGTTTAACCACGGGGTTGTACTGGATACAGCAAGGAACTATTAGCGACTGCTTTCCTTCAAATTTTCGCTCCCAAAATGCCTATTATTCTCCAGGAATTTGCCCAGAGAGCTTCTCTTACGCATGTCGGGTGAGCGTGGAAATGGGCTCCTCAACAGCCACCGCTGCCACATGCTGTCCAAGGTACATAAAGCTTTATTTCGTTTAGAAGATCAGTGATAGTCAGGGGGGAAGGACATGTATTAGTTAACATAGGTACTAATTCTTTCGGCAGCGGGTTTGCGTGCTACCAAGACAGACCAGACGGTGATCCTAATGCTTGTACTTCCACTATGGACGCCGACGTTTCTTCTATTGTCGATGTACTTTCGTACACGACTGGGTCGCCAAGGACAATCGGTAGCACCACCGCATTTCTTTCGACTGGAGAGCGGGTCTTCGCTAAAGGACTCGTGGTATGGAGGGCCGCGACTGACGCTGAGTGGCCTGCATCAGCTATTACATCGGCTGCTCTTTCGATTACTAGTTCATCTCTCACTGGATCCATGACCCTTAATAACATGGACAGTACACCAGAAGCAACGGTGGGGATGCTCAGTGCGACAAGCACAGACAGCTTCGGAAACAGCACTGCTTCTACCGCTACTCCAACCCAAACGGCCTCGCCAAGATTAAGTACCGAAGTTCAGGTCGGCCTCGGCGTCGGTATATCGCTTGGGGTTCTCGCGTTCATTGGCGTTATTGTGGCAGCGTATCTACTTGGCAGACGGAGGAAGCAGTCTTCTCGTGACAAGCCAGCCCTCGGCATTGATACTAACGAGGGAAAGCAAGACCCGACTGTTACACATCATGAGCTTGAGGAACAGAGAAGGGTGGTAGAGTTGTCTTCGCAGAGGGAGCCTGCCGAGCTGATGGATTCGTATGATTGACAATCTGGTTATCATCACGGCGGCGGGAAAAAGTGACTACAGTACACATCGATGCCTTTACCATTTCCTGCCAATAAGAGCACCTTAGTCATTCTCAAGTACCTATTTTCATGTACGTTTGCCGCCGTGGCAAAAGCTGAAACAAGTCTGCAAGCACAGTCGTTAATCTAATCACCGAAGTAGCACAAAACTGAGTCCTCTTGTGGACTATGCACGGTATTCTTTGGTACTGGTTATCGTGGTGTTACAGCTGCGTTATGGCTTCATAACCCTAACCGCGATGCTTCAAAATAGAAAAATTAGGTAATTGGCAGTATTTTCACTCATATGTGCTTCCCTTTTCAACCCATTCCCTACTTGATGGATGTTTATCACGGTAAGATTCGATCTTATAATACCGGGCCTAACGGAATGGACGATATGCCCAATTTATTAACGAGCGTGACATCAACCATGAATTCAGCGACCAGCAACATTCACACTAACATAGACGACATATACCCCGAGAGCGATGACCCCTAACCCATTCAATAGTCCTCTCCACGACTGATGACCTCCTTTACGGTAGGTCTAAGTAGGATCGTCTGATGACTCGTTAATGGGCATTGTCCAGATGAAGTAATGCGATGATTACTTACATGCTCGAATTGGGCAGTGTATGACCCTTTCTTGTCAACCAGGGGTGGGTAATCTTCAACAATACCGGCCCTGACGAGGTTGTTCAGCTGCCTAATCGTTAGCCACTCGAGCTGCATATTCCAGGACTAGACATGCCGTACGCCGAGCAGGTATTTCTCCTGTCCGATCCTGTCCAAATAGCGTCGGCAGAAGGGAATGGTGCTGAAATTCTTCTTGATGGTGCTCAGCAGCGATTTGGCCGAAGTCAGACGCAAATCCACCTTCGGCGCATCACTACGAAGGGCGTAATGCGATACTTCACCCTGGTCGTACACTCGGCCAGTCCCGGTGGTCCCAAAGGTCTCAATGGCAAAGACGTCACCTTCTTCCATCTTAGTCGTATCGCCCGTCTTAACGGCAGGCACACTCTTCGTGCCGTGGATGCTGTACGGTAGGATGGTGTGGCCACACAAGCCGCGAATCGACTTAATCGGGTAGGTGGTCCCATTGATCTCGCACTCGTAGCTTTCCATGGTCTCCTGGATCAGCCCGCCCAGCTCGCCGAGGCGGACGTCAATGCCCGCTTCGCGGACGCCGGTGTTGGTCGCGTCCTTCACGGCCGCGAGCAGGTCGTCGTACGTCGGATCGAACGCCATCGTGAAGGCGCTGTCGACAATGCGGCCGTTCACGTGGATGCCAATGTCGACCTTCATCACATTGCTGTGCTGGAGCACGGTCTTGTCGCCCGCGTTGGGGCTGTAATGGGCCGCGATCGCGTCGAGGTTCAATCCGGTAGGGAACCCCATGCCGGCAATGATGGCGTCGCCTTCGGATAATCCGTCATGCCCCACGAGGCGACGAACGCTGTCCTCGATACCATCGGCAATGTCAATAAGCTTCTGGCCGGGCTTGATGCTCTTCCGCGCCCACTGGCGAACCTGGCGATGCGCCTCGGCCGCCTGGCGATAATCGGAGAGGAAGTCACTGTTGAGGTTATCCAGATGACGCTTCTCCTCGTCAGTGGTACGATACCGATTCTCATTCACGTATTCGACTTCTTCGCCCTTGGGGTACTTGTCCGGAAATAGCTGCGAGATGAGGACTGATGGAGGGTCAGTCTGAACAGTTGGAGTCTTCTTCTTCTTGGGCTTTCTTTTCTTGTTTTTCTTCTTCTTAGCACCGCCGTCGTTGACGGTAACTGTGGCTTTAGTGAGATGTTTATCGTCATCGTCATCGTCATCCGACTCGCCGCTAGATTGTTCTGCATCGCCGCCGCTCGCGGCTCTGCTAGCACCGCCTGAGCCGTTGGCTACCTTCTCAGATTGTTTCGCTACGCACGCTTCAGTTAGTTAATCTCGCTCTTTGATGTGCTTAAGAGGCATGAAATACCGCCGAGCGTCTCGGAGTTGTTGGCGGGAATCTTGGAGGCCATCGTGCCAACAGAAGTGATCTCTGGAGATCTGATGGAAGAAGATTAAGCGACGACAGCTACTTGAAAAGGTCGACAGTTGATTTAGAAATATAGGATCGAGCGCCAAGGGCTGATGTTTGTCAGTCCTAGTATGTAAGGGGGGTTGCTCAGCCTTCCCCTCACTGCCTTTGTCATGTAATTCGAAGGGCGTGGGCTGCAAAGGCGCAGTATAATCGCATAATTGTATTTGTTTCATTTATTAGAAAAAAACAAGTCTACTTTATGAATAATAGTAACTCAGTTTGCAATATTTAAGCATTATGTACCAACGGGAGTTTTTCACGCCCTATGACATACACAGCAAATAGGCAGATAGCACCCTAATCCTTTCCTTGTCACCTCTGCAATTTGCCCAGTATATCATCATCAAGAATTTTTAAATACATTATTCCCCCCTTTATCTTCGTGTTCTTGACTTAGCGTTAGTGTTGTCGAAATGAGAATTAATCTCCAGTACAATGGCTGATAATTCATCGGAACGACCATCCAAGAAGAAGTGCTCAGGGGCAGACTGTCGAAATTATGCTGGATCCTTGCAATGCCCAACATGTCTAAAGATTGGAATGCAAGAAACCTATTTCTGCTCCCAGGATTGCTTCAAGAGAAACTGGGTTCGTTCACGTATCCTCTTTGGCTTAGAATTCTGGGCTCACTGATGTGGGATTGTAGAATCAGCACAAAACACTACATACAGCTACGGGCTTCTATAACCCTTTCCCTACGTATTCATTCACCGGTTCCATACGACCTGTCTACCCGCTCTCTGCGAGGCGTGCCGTCCCGAAGTCGATAATGCGCCCTGACTACGCCGAGACCGCCGTACCGAAGCGCAGACCAGTCCTGAACAGCACGAAAGTTGACATTCTAGACACCGAGGGACAGGAGGCAATGCGCAAAGTTTCCAGATTAGCTCGAGAAGTATTGGATATCGTTGCATCAGAGATCAGGCCGGGAATCACCACAGATTACCTTGATGAGGTCTGCCACCAAGCTTGTATAGAACGGAATGTCAGCGCCACCCCCTTTCATATCGCACGACATATTGATAATGCCAACCATTTCTAACTTTCGCAGTCATATCCTTCCCCTTTAAACTACAATTACTTTCCTAAGTCCATTTGCACTTCTCCGAACGAGGTTATCTGTCACGGAATACCCGACCAGCGGACACTCCTTGATAGTGACATTATTAATCTTGATGTCTCACTATACCACGAGGGCTACCACGCTGACCTGAACGAAACGTATTATGTCGGTGATCGAGCGAAGGCGGACCCAGACTCAGTCAGGGTAGTGGAAACGACGCGAGAGTGCTTAAACGAGGCTATCAAGCACGTGAAACCCGGGATGCCAATACGGAAATTTGGTAATATCATTGAAAAGTACGCCAAGTCCCGAAATTGTAATGTCGTCAGGACCTGGGGCGGTCATGGGATCAACACCCTTTTTCATGGTCCGCCCTACGTGCCTCATTATAGCAATAACAAGGCGGTGGGGGTATGTAAACCAGGAATGACTTTCACTATCGAACCGATACTTGCACTGGGAAAGTACCGCGACGTTACTTGGCCGGATAACTGGACTAATACGACTGTCGACGGCAAACGGGCAGCTCAATTTGGTGAGTAGAAGTCGTTCCGCGTTTCTTGTCTGGGACTAACCGACTTGTACATAGAACACACCGTTCTTGTGACAGAAACAGGTGTAGAGGTCTTGACCTCGAGAGACGAAAATTCTCCAGGGGGCCCAATACCAATGCCGACGACCGAGAATGGGACTGGCAAAGGCGACCTGCACAATCAAGACGCTGTCTAGACGATCAATGCCCAAAGTGTAACATCGTCTTATCAAATAGGGGTTAAGGTGTACATATGTCATATGACTTGTCGAAATTTCCTTTGTGCCACACTGCCTGTACGGTAGTCTGGAAATGGAATAATACAAATCCAATAGATGATGCCATCGCATTCGGATGATATCTGGTCTAGCTGGTGACAAGATCTGACGTTTGGCTAAGTACCTAACTGAAAGGACATAATAGATCGATTAAGAATCTGGGAACTGTTCTCCTTGGTCCCACTATCAAAGACTATTAGCTCGCATTTTCTACGGTTTCACAAAGACAACGGGAGAACATTTCGAGAACATACGTGCTCAATGATGCAGCCATCCTCCCATCGGAACCGATCCACGATCTCACCGAACGAATTGATGTAGTTCAGCCACGACATCTCGCCTTCGAACTTGGTGCGGAGCACGGTGATGGACTGGCTTCCCCAGATGGGGCCGAGAATATCCAGCGCATTCTGAGCGCCGTTCTCGGCCGCCGGGTTGTGGTTCTGCAGACCATCAGATTAGCCAAGTCGGACGTCAAATGACGTGGCCTCGCAGACGTACGATGTACTCAGGCAGAATGTATTCGAAGGCCTTGTAGACGTCCTTCTGGACCAGGAAGAGGTCGGCAAATTCGTTGAACCTGGCCTCCGTCTCCTCCGGAGTAGGCGCCGGTGTGATCCGCGTGCAGAACTTGGAGGTGCCCTGTCGCGCGAGCAGAGCGGCGATCGAGGGGAGGGGGGTGGCCAGGGCCACAAGTGGCGCCGAGGCAACAGCAAGCAGAGTTGAGGCGCGCATTTTGACTATTACAGCTGCAGATACCTAATCTACTAAGGAGACAGGTTCAAAGAGAATGCTGGTATTTATATACAGGTTGATGTCATGCATGGGAATGCCGGCATTACATGCGCCACGACAACGGCTAGTTTCGACTTCATATTGCTGTGGAGAAGCCAAGGCCAGCACGAACATGCGCAGCTTGGAGCTTCCCTGTTGGATTCTATTCCAAATGTATTGTTATGATCTTAAAATGGGGTTCATGAGCCCAAAGTAGATTAGCCGTTGCCGGCTATACTCTCGCCAATTACAATCCAATCGTATCAGCGGCGTGAACCATCGCCAAGCTATGCCTTACCACGGTGAGTGAGAGGTTTAGAACAGCAACCTGTGAGGGACGGCATAAGACCGGAAGTGGAAGGTTGGTGGCTTGGATATTCCGGATCTGGGACATCTCCGTTTGGCGTCTCCATCGGGACCTCGCCGGAAGGGACCGGCATCAGACGGCCGAGATGAGTCAGCAGGATGATAGATCGCGAAGTGGGTGTCTTCAAGAAAATCATTGGCTTCATTCATTTTAACTCACAATTATCGATCTGGATCACATACCCTCATAGTAGATCAACAGTTCTCCCGAGGATCTTAAGAAGTCCTCTGTCCGCATAATCACGAGCGGATAGATCCTAGAGAATAGCGTTGGTCAGAGAGATGGATGTACAGAAGTATTTCGACACGTCTTCGTGAGTGAAATGAATTCGCGACAGGAAGAGATGGCTAGCAGGAGAGACCTGACGCTGCCTTCGCATAGAAGTTACAAAAATTATTTTAAAGTGACTGTCAAGGAGATGAAATCGTAACAAGACACCATCGGAGAATTTATCTCGAAACTAATGCCTCTATCAAAATCCAGATCGAGACATTTATCTGGGCTTAAACCGTTGGCCAGCTTGCCGAGCTAATGGAGCACTGAGGACCTAGGTATCAGCCACATTGCTACGTTGCCAATTCTACTGGGTTCTGTCACACAGGCCTGTGCGCGTCCACGTTACGATATCCCATCCAAGGGCTATAAACATGTTATTCACATAATTAATTCTCTATTGATGTTATAGTGACGAGTAAACATGCAGAGTTCTATGGATAGTTCTGGGTAGGCTTGCATTCCAAGACCCCTTAATACAGTTGACTCGTACGGCTAACAAAGCTTGCCAGCCGAGACTTCGAAAGACCATGCGTAAAATTAGCAATACGTATAACATCATTCGAAAGCCCTTAGCCAACGTCGATGGTGGATAGCTCAACTCAATTCTAGCGTGTAACTGCGAGACAAAAGAAAGGGGTAGTATTGGCAACGGTAGAGATTCAATGGTAGTAAGAGCGAGGACGAACGACGATATATTTGAGCGCCCCAAGCCTACAATTCAAGCTTTCTTAGAGATACACAGTGCGATTAGTGTCGCCTGGGTCTCCGACGGTCTCAATCTCCGAACATAGTGCCCAAAATATTAGGGGGCGTATCGGTTTGCCAAGGAAAGGGGCGACGATTTATGCAAGGTACCGAAAGAAATCTCTTATTACCAATAGCCAGTTTTTGAAAGGTTTGCCGTTTTATATACCAACTCGGTCCCTGAATATTACTTAGCTTCTCTTTCCTCGCTATTCATCAATCAATCTTACTCAGACATCCTCAAGGACCCCTATAGATACCACCCTCATCAAGAACATCCAGACATTGTCATGAGACACAGTTTATCCATTATTCCGAAAGGAGTAACCCAGAAGACTCTCACACTTAGTTGGGGATCCCCTCAGCAAAATTCTGGCGGGCAAGGCAATCCATAGCTATAAGAATTGTACACGCCAATGGGGCAATCATCTTTGTCTTGAAAGAACTTAAAGGTAGTGTCATTGGATGAAGTCACTAATTGAACATTAGCGTCGCATGTCTTTCCAAGCATTAGAGGAGTTCCTACTTACCTCCGGCGACACACGTCCCAGCGGCAAATATGCAGGGGCCTACGTCAATGGTATACGCATAGCCCGGTTCCATGTGGATGGGCGGAAACGGCGGGAAGATGCCCGGCGTCGGCTGATTATTAAACGTAGTATCCGGGCCCGGGCAGCTGCCGGCCAGGTACCCATTGAAGAAGAACGTGCCAGGCCCATCGTACTGGAACGTGGAGGTCTTGAGCTGGTCCAGGCGCGGGAATAAGAACTCGAGCGTGCAGTTCGCATCGGCGCGGGATGCCGGGACATCAATGCTGAAGACGGACGAAATGTCGTTGGGCGTGATAAGACCATTGAACTGAGGGCCGAACGCCCTGTCGGGTTCGAGCTGCGAGATCTGCGTTATGTAATGCGGATACTCAAACTGGCCTTCCTCGAGGTATGCTGGACATCCGTCTCTCTTGCTGCGGGTCCATTCGTGGTCTCCGAGTGCTCGCTTGGAGATGAGCTCGAATGGTGCCGCTCTGACTGCGCCAAGTGACGCTACTAAGCAGAGGAGGAAGTGCATTGTGGCGTCTTCGACTGAATAATGTTATCGAGGGCTCGTTGTGCTGGTATAGTAAACGTTTCGTCCCATCCTCCTCGAAGGAAGTCTATGTTCTTATACAAGATTGGCGAGAGGCATGCGATAACCCCTTTCTTGGAATCATAGAAGCCAGCATCGTATATTGTCTCATTTTTACCGATTAATGCTGCATCTATGACTGGTGCCGACCTCGACTCATCTCCCGCAAGGGGTCCTGCATCAATAGTCCGTTGGGAGAAGGAAGAATAAAAAGCACAAATAGCATGCGGTCACCTAATAAATTTCCCGATGCATTGTCGTACAGCAGCGGCCAATCTGAACTCCTCAGGAAACTCAAGATAGCCACGAGTTCTCGAAGCTACACATAGCTGGGTGATTGCATAACTAGTGCAGCCACTCGGAGTTTCACGGCGTTTAGGCGTGTTTCCGCGAGGACCCTATCGTTATATGCCTGCAGCCAGCCGATCGTCATTCCTGATGTTTCACCAGACATGCAGGATTTCTCCCTGCTTCCCAGCTCTTCCCTTCCAATCATCTTCCCTCCTCGCCCGTGTCTCATAGGCAGCTTCCGGGTAGTACATTTCTACGGCCATACCACGATACTGAGTTACCGAAGCCCTGGTCGTACGTTCGGTCGAACGAACGACTTCCGGCTTCATAGACGCTGTACGCACGTGGGCATGGCAGACGGATCACCAAGGTCACCGCTGATGACTATAAAAGTGTTCTTGACGACCCAATTTTACTTGTGGCTAGGTAGGTATAACACCAAACAAGCAATTCATTAATGATCATTATGAGAATATACCTGTATGCTATAGTAGCTTTTGCTGCTCTTCTAGCTCTAGCCGCTGCTGAAGGCAACTTTTCCTCCAGCTGCTTTCTCTGGGGCATCGCAACCAACGAAACTTCATCCTCATATGACCTAATGTCTGTCTGCGATGGTCAAGCACTGGGAACATAATGCTCTCCACCTAGACTTGTGAGTATTTACATTTGGTATGCCTACCTAAGGTACTTCGCGTATGGTATTGGATCAATGGCTAATGTATCCCTTGTTACTTGCCGTCTAGATGCTTCACTCTTGTCAAGGGACAGCTTGTCGAGGTTAACAACAAAGCGCCCGGCATTGGCGCCTGCGAAGCCTGTAGTGCCCTTCTAGGCAGGAGATTGTTTTGCACCGGCTGCCGGAGGAATGACGGAACTCTTGTCGACACGTCTATCAACATGAGTGAGTCCCCGCCGCTGTCATCACGATCTCGCCTCCTATCCAAAAAGCCGTGGAGAAGAGATAGATGACTGGCAACACCCTTGATTAGACGGCGTGATCTCTAACCAAGGTACCCGGGTATCTGTACTGCTTTGACAGGCGGGTGATATTTGTACCCGATCGTCCTGGGGGCCTTGGCTCCTTTGCGACTGGTGGAAGTATGGACACTAGCACATCTAGGTGCTCAGTACTAGGCCCAGAGGAAAGTTAATGCTTGATGGCAACTCTTTCAGATGTCAGGCGGCGCCAGAAGCACTACGTAAAGAGTACCAGCCTCCAGGATATGTGTCTACCCATCCTAGTTAGGTACAATGTAATACAACGACCTTGTTAATACCGATCAGACATCATCTAGGTAGATATCTAAGATATAGCATTGTGATCATTACAGAGAATTCCATGTACCTAGCAAAAAGTCTTTGTTATTGCCGTTCTTTGTCCCATCAGTTTTCCAAACAACGAGTAAGAAAGGGTACTGGCTGTGTAGCAATACTGGAGGTATACAAAAGGTACTGGAGATACCCCCTAATCATTCTCAAGCTCAAGCTTATGTTCTGTTAAAGTAGAATACCTTTACAGTTATCAAAATGTTACCTATCATTTGTCTTGTCGGCGTCGTGGCAAGCGGCAAGCGCACCCTCGGGCGCAAGCTCGCGGAAGAATTCAACCTTTACTACCTTTCTGTTGGAGATTTCTTCCAATCGATGTGCGAAACCCCTCTCCCGAGGCTTTTAGGAGAGTTTATCGAGAAGAACCACAAAGGGGGCGAGTTCATCCCTATGGACGACTTCCGAGAAATGTGCAAAAAAGTACACGACGTGCCGCCGGCCGTCTGCCTGGCCGCCTATATCCACCAATTCCAAGTCCTTCGCGAGACCATACCCTCTCATATTGCCATCCCTCTTCTCGAGGAAAAGATAAGGGAGATTAACAACGAATTTGAGAACATATATAAATACAAGGGCATTCTCTTAGATGGGTTCCCGCGGGAGTTCGACCACTTCACGGCAGCCGAGACTATTCGTAGCTGCACCAAGCTTGTAATCTTTCTCGAGTGCCCCTTAGATGTTGCGCGGTCCCGCTTCCTCAGGCGCGCAAATAGCACCGACGACGGCGCAGCGTACGAGCAACGGCTGTGGAAATTGCTGGAGAGCCAGTCTTATCTAATTCCGGAGTTGGATCAAAGAGAGCTCCTTTTAACATTTACCAACGATGGCTCTATGACTATTGACCAAGCATACGAGACTCTTGTCGAGAAGCTCTCCTCGAACGAAAAATGGAGGTCCATTGTAGGCTCGACGCATTTGCCTTTGTTTTAGTTCTCCTATCACTGCTGCAGCTTCGGCAATAGCCAACACCTTTAACATAGATAGGAGAGATACCCAGAGCAGTATATAAACCAAGATGTAACCGTCAGATAAGATAATATCAATATAAAATGGGCAATGTATAACACCCCGCTACTTATACCCAACCTGGAACGGAGCAAAGAGCTTCCCTTTTAGGCAAATTCCACACTACCTGATATGTTCCAAGTGGCGTAACTACTCGCGCGGTTTCTTTAATGTGTGACTGTTGCTCGTTTTCTTCATTTGCCCTTATGTCTAGTCATTGTCTTATTTCAGTCACTCCTCTGCGCCGATGCTTGCGCGCGACGTCACAATGAGCTCGAGCAAGCAAGAGGATGATGTGGAGGAGCAGCAAACATTCCTTACGCCATCACCGCCACGAGGTGATGCTGCGTGGTCCCGAGATGGCCACCCGCGCAAGGTGACGCGGTACTCGCGGCTCGCCATGGAGATCGCGATGGCAGTCATAATAGTCGTCTTGTTAGCCAGACCCGTCTACGAACGGATGGGACCCGAGAGGTCTCCGGTACCAAGGTGTATGTTTCCGTCTATATTCCAACGATAAGGTGCCGAGAAGGTTCTAATTATCTGTATCCACAGTCCCTCGAAAGACGTACACCTTCCTTCCAGATCCACAGTACGTCCGCGAAGACATGCTCTTCGACGAACATGATACGCTTCACACTCTCCATAACTGGATACCTCTAAGCGCAGGTACGTATAGACACCAGGTACTGAGGATATGTCTGATTGATGTTGGACTTCCACAGACGCCAGGGGTTACGTCCAGATTCCCGACTACGACGCCTACGACATCCTCAGCGACCCTTACACGGTAGCCATAAACAGGACCTCTGACGGGCCCGCATACATGATGTCGGTATTCCACCAGCTACATTGCTTGTCGTACATTGTAGACCATTACCAGCAAGGGTACGCCGGTACCGCATTGACGGAGGAGGTAGCCCACCACACCGCACACTGCATCGATTACCTCCGTCAATCTATCATGTGTTCCGCGGACATCAACTTAGAGGGTAAGACCGAAGCTGGTCCGGGCTGGGGCTCGAAACACGAATGCGCCGATTACGATGCGGTGCTGGCTTGGGCGAACGAGCATTCGACCATGAAATGGAGGAACGGCCTTATGCCGGGCGAGGCGATACTTTAAAGCGTAATAATACGACGAATTATATTTACAATACACACAGCACGACGCATGTCTGTAAAGCCCTGTTTGGTGAAGTTGGAGACGTCGAGCCCCTGGATCTGGATTTACTATCGTCGTGGCCAAAGAATTTCAAGTTGCAAGAAAAATATGCAGATAGACCCGGGAGTCACTGCTACTAATTCTACCTAATAACGTGGCGTGAAATTCGAATAGGATAGGTAAACTTTCTAATAAAAATTCCAACTACTCAACCAACCTTCTAGTAATTTCGCATCAAAAGTCTGAATCTCAACGCCAGAAACACTCGTTACAGGATCAGTCGCGAACCCTGAGATTTTACCACCACGAGACACTTCTTCCCAATGGGATATAGGTATCACCCTGAGAATCAGTTCCTGTGACCAGCCATCATCTCCAGACTCTTGAGGTAGTCGTCGGTGCCGTGGTTCGGGTCCCGATCCCTGGTCTTGCACCCGGTGCTGCCGAACGGGACCTTTCCCTTCCCGTGCGCCCCGTCGATCTGCATGAAGTTCCGGCCCTTGGCCTGCAGCAAGGTCTTGCCCGCGTCCTCGAACCAGCCGTTGATAAAGTCGCCGTGGAAGCAGTAGCCGTCGCCGATCTTTTTTTCACCGACAATGTTAGTGTGTACGTTCCAAGACGAGGCGAGGAAGCATAGGTACGTACCTCTCCGCAGGCAAGCTTGAAGGGTGGGACGCCCTTCCATCCCTGCGGGACGATCTTGCGCGCATCGTATCGGACCGAAAAGCGCAGCAGGGGCAACCGCTTCATGTTGGGGGGGCAGCGTCCGCCGTGGAGCGAAGCATACGTGTAGTCGGTGATCTTGTTGGGGTCGACGCAGTCGGGGAATTTAAGGATGACCTGTATGTGTCCGCTGCAGGTCGACCGCGGGAAGGCAGCGCGAGGCCGGGAGTTGCGATCCTCGGGCCCGCTGCCGTCGCACCACCACGTGATAGCAGAGACCTTTTCATCGATGTCGGACTGGCTCTTGGCGGACGCATTCCCGGCCACGGCACGGAAGTTGGTCGGGAATGGGATCTCCGCATGGTCGATCTCTTCGTAATAGGTCTTGAACGTATAGGGGTAGATCTCCGTGTACTTGTCGCCGTTCACATAGTACAGCGTCGGCACCCCTTGGTAGCTTTGGTCAGTACTAACCGTGAAGACACGTCGGTCAACGTACAGTACACAGACATATCGTTCGGGTTTTCCCCGGACGGGCAGCCCTTCTGAAGGTCGGCTGTGGTTGGCAGGTCCTTAGTTACCGCATCAGAGCCGTAAAATGTGTGCATGTGCGATACATATTGCCCCGGGTATACGATCGGATCGATGTTCTTTCGCATGAAGGGCTTGTGGTCGATGTCCGTGTAGGCAGCGGCACTCCCTGCCAGGATAAAGACGGTCGCGCGCATCTTGGTACAACAAATTCGTGCGAACACTGTGAGAAGACTGGAGAGAAATTCCCGATTAAGGGGTTTCTAGCGAAGAACGATTCGCCACAATAGTTATATAGTACCTATATAGCCGCGACGGCCGAATCGTGGCACGTAGCGACACCGCTCGGAGACGGAGGTTGCAACGCTACCTAACTACCGAAGTGTTTAAACGAGACTCGTTTAGCCCTTCATATAGAATTGCGAGTTCGCAAACTACGGAATTATATAACTACGTATTGACGTCCCATTTAAGCGAGGCCGAGTCGTGGGCCTCACACGGCACGGCATGCTTGCCTCCGGGTTGCAACAATTATGGGACTGCGAAAGAACACGGGAGCGAGCACTGCAAGGTATGGATGCTAACTGCCGAAGCATTTCGAATGAGGCTTATCTAGCCCTTCCTTTCAATTTACCTATTTGACAACCGCGGATGGTATAACTCTATATATTACCTCTGAGATCTAGAATTTTACCCAGCAGAGACGCATGCGCCGTTGTTATCCATTTTATTAGCTTATCCCTGAACGATTTCCATGACATGCTAACGTTCCATCCTAGGCCGACCAAAACCCATTTCTTAATCTTCCAGTCCAACTTGGGTACTCCGGGGCTGGATTTGCTTTCGAGAAAGTGACCGTCGACCGCGGGGGGGGGGGGGGGGGGGGGGGTTGTGAACCGCGACAAAAAACTAAACCCCCCCCCCCCAGGGGGGGGGGTTTTTTATATTGGAAAAATAAAAAAACCTGAAAAATAAA